>VYZT01000088.1:15783-27809 GCA_013400735.1 Pomatostomus ruficeps
GGCCCCGAGCGCCCCGCGCCGCGCTCGGCGCCCCCCGGCGGGCGGGAGGACCGCGGAGGAGGAATCGCTCCCGGCTCCCGCCATTTCGGGGCCGCCTCAGGAGCGCGGCCCGCGGTGGGGATTGATAAAGTTTGACACTGCTGGAAGCGGTGCTGCTTCACTGATTAGTTTATAGTTGGTTTGGTTAATTGTAAGCGGTGCTCGCTTGTAGTCAGGATAATAAAGGCAAGGAAGTGCTGGAAAGTGTCCAGCGGAGGCCGCAAAATGGTTTGAGGGCTGGAGCATCTCCCTGAGGAGGAGAGACTGCAGGAGCGGGGCATGGTCAGTGTGGAGAAAGGAAGGCTGAGAGGGGATCCCATCCATCCACAAAATATCCTCAAGGATGGTGCCACACTCTGTTCAGTGCTGCCCAGCAAGGAGCAACAGCCATAAACTAAAATGCAAGTTTCGCCTCAACATATAGGCAGATTTAGGGACAAATAATCCCCTGTGGCAGCTGGCAGAGAGGTGGATCCACGGCAAAACCCGCCAGAAGGGATTTTTGGGGTTGTTTTCCCTCCCACCCCATCCTCCGTGTGCAGATGTCTCACCCAGCTCAGTCCCACCATAAAACATAAAAAACCCAGAGAAAGTCCCACCATAAAAAACAAAAAAACCAGAAAAGCCTCCTGGGGAGAGCGGGGCCATGGGGCTGGGACCGGGGCAAGGAGGAGGTCAAGCAAACAATTCCTCAGGATCATTTCTCTCACTGCTGCGATCTCTGGGTTTGGAGGTGTCGCTGGCAGCGGGACGAGGAGCGGCTGGAGCTGGAGCTGTTCCCACAACCTCCTCCTCCTCTTGAGAGCACGATTTTCCCTCAAAAAAGCGCGAGTTCCTGCGGCAGCCGCGGCGCTGTGCCAGCTCCCGTCACGGGCTGCCCTGGAGCGGGACCAAGGTCCTGCTGTCTGCCCATGGCTGTCGGTCCCTCTTCCCAGGGCTCGGCTCGAACAGCTCTGAGTGCAGCAGAAACGCTGGGATGGGAGAGGGACTCACCCCCCTCTGCTCGCTGCTCACGAGATCAGCTCCAGGGAGACCCGTAATTATCTATTTCCAGCATCTTCAGCCGAGCGTGAGGACACGGCAGCGCAGGATTCAGTGATTCACCAGTGACCTTCAGGCTCCGTGGATGTCCTGTTAAGGGGGACTAAGATAATCAGTAGAGGCTGGTGAGCTGGGCATTGTGGCTTTTCAAACCCATGTTAAATTGCCCTTAATTTCCTTTAAAAGTGGGATACAATGTTATCATAAAAATGGGATATGGTATCTAGCTCTTCACTACCGTGGAATAATCAAAGAGTAGCAGAATAAAGGTAAAAATAGCAAAGCAAATTGTAATGACTCACGGTATTTTCTGTCTCAAAAAGCACAAATGGCACAAACCTGGCCTCATCATCTCCCAGCCGCTGATGGTGCTGGGAGGCTGTGCTGGTGGCATCACGCCTGCCACCGTTTCGTGCTTGGTCCTTCCCAGCTGTCACCTCCTCTGCTGGGAAGCTGACACGGGCATCTCGCCGTGGAAGCGCTCAGCTCCTGCTGTGACAGCTGAAGTCACAACACAGCCCAGCTCAAGGAGCATTTCCACATGAAACGCCCTTCGGCTGCAGCAGCCGCGAGTGGCTTTGATTTGAAACATATTCGGTGACATTTGCGTTCCCTCCCAGGGGATTCTGTGCAGACAGTCCTGTCCTGCTCCATCCTTTTCACTCCTGACCCAGACTGCTGGGCTGGGGGTACAAAACTGCTCCAGGGCTGCTCTCGTTGCCCTGAATTCACGAGTGCAGCTGCTCCTGGTGGCCGGTGATACCTGAGATCCTCCCAGCCGGCCCTTCAGCAGCTCCCAGAGCAGAGGTGACATCTGTTAATGGCTTTTTCTTGCCATTATCCCCATCGGTGGTGCTGGTGGGTGTCCCATCGATCACCCAGAGGCTCCCGAGCTGCTCTGCACCGCGTGTCTGAGCTGCGCCTCTGTCCCTGATGGTCACCGCGAAACATCACCCAGTTCTCGGCGCAGATGGCAGCTTCTCCACCAAACGCTGTCCCCGGTTTGGGATTTCTCCTCCTCGGCCATCCAGCAGATGGCAGGGCGGGATTGCTCCATCGCAGAAAGGAGGGAGAACATTCCATTTCACCCGGGGCAGCAGCCGCAGAACCGGGATAAAGCAGCGCTTTTCCTGCGGGGGAATTCGGCAGAGCAGGGCTGGATCCTGGAGCACCTGCTGCCCACATCTCCCACGGTCTGGGAGTGTCCCTGTCCCCTCCCAGCTCGTTCCTCAGGACCCTGTTTTGTCCCAGCCTCGTTTAACCCCACTGTGCCACCAGCCCACGCCTTCCCACGGGCCTCCTCATCAGGATTTTTTTTTTTTTTTTTTTGCCTGAACAAGTATGAAGGCAGTGCAAGGAGAGTTCGGGGATTTCCCCTGCAGGGTAGATCAAAAGTTGCCGGGATGTATTAGAGGAGACGTTTAGGCTAAAGAAAACCCTGGGAAAAAAAATATAAAACGAAGCTGCATTCCCGGGTTCTGCTCTGTAATCACCGTGTTGCTGCGGGGGAAAAACCCCACGGGCCTGAACCGATGCCCTCGCACCCGCCCCGGCTCCCGTTTGATCCGCGGAGATCAGGAAGTGGGATTTTTTTTTTTTTTCTCCGCTGTCTCTGTTTTGTTTTACCACTGTAGCCCGCGGGGCCGGTTTGTGTGGCGGCCTCCCACGGAGGATAATTCGGTTTCTCTCTCCGGCCGGGGTCACTCAGAGCTCTGAGCTCCCCCCGCCGCCTCCAGCCGGGTCAGGGCAGCCCAGGCACCAGCGGGACGAGTCATCAATAGCCCCATTCTTGCTCTTGAAGTTTCTCCCCGCTCCCAGACGGATGCTGCATTACCCCATCACAGCTGCACTCGCTCCCTTCCCAGCAATTCCCCGCACGGCACTTAAGGAAGGGATTTATGGGCGGTTTTGAAAGGCATTCTGCAGCGAGGAGGAGTTCTGGGAAAGGAAGTTGAATTCCCACCATTCCCCAGGAAAATTCTCCCAAGCATCTTTCACGAGAGGGATCATTTACTGGTCCTTTGCTCCAAACAGAGACGGGCTCTCTGCTGTGGCTCTTTGTTTAGTCCGGAGCGTTTCCCGACAGCGAGATGCCACCGGGGTGACTCTGCTCCTGCCCGCAAAGGGTCAGGAGAGCGAGGCTCTGCTGGACCTCATCTGCTCCCTGACACTTTTGTAGACCCTAAATGAAATTATTTCTTCTCGAATGACGGATTATTGCCAATCTCAGGGCAAGCCTTGGTGAATACCCGGCTGATTTTGACTCATTTTGCAAAGTAAAAAGTCCTGGAGCCAGAGTCACCAAGAGCTGTAAGACAATCACAGGGGATGTCACCTTAAAAGCTGCATCTTACCTGTTTCTGAAGCTTCTCACAATCAAAACCTACCACAAAACTACTCACCCATGACCTTCGCAGGTCCCTTCCACGATCCAGGGCAGGCTGGACGAGCAGATGGGATTCACTCCAACATTTCACAACCAGGACAGGGGGTTTGAAAGACTTTATTTGACACCTTTGCTGATGTCACAGCTGGTGAATCTAAGAGCGCTGCACAGTGTAAAGTGAGGCCGCGAGCTCTGCTGCACAAACCAGCTGCAGGAACAGCCAGGGTCCGCGGGGACCTCCCTCCCGTGGCTTTATTAAAAGGGAAGATGTTGCTCCTGGCTGATTCTGGCACTCGAGGACAAGGGTGAGAAGCGGCAGAGGCGTTTCTGTGTTAAGTGCGATGACTTCCACCAAAACAAGCGGGAGGGGCTCGCTTTCCCAACAATGGCAGATGCACACATTGACATGCATGCGGCAGATAGCATCTGCAGGAGGGAAAACAACAGCTCATCCGCACGGCCCGACCGGCTGCACCTCTGACCCGGGGCGTGGGAAGAGCTTCTCCCATTCAAAAGAGATCCTCTCCCTCTTTTTTACCTTTCTCTGCACTGACCTCTCCTCTCTTTCCGTGCCACAGAGGTGGGCAGAGGGTGGGAGCGCAGCGGGCCCGGGATATTCTGCACGTGAATCCCAGCAAGTCAAGGCACAAACGCGGGGAGCAGGGGCTGTTCAGGTGAGGAGAGCACTGGGACACCGTGCCCTGCCACCACGGGGAGCAGGGCGGCTTGAAAGCGTCAAATTCCTGCTCTTTCTGCCCAAAGAGGAGAGGAGGGGAGGCCAGCTGGAGGAGCAGAGGTGTGATCTGCTGTGTCAGTCATCTGGGGGCACACAGGGCGAGGCAGGGGAAGCTCTCGGGGCTCGGGACAAGTGCAGTGACACCTCGGAGGGTTTTGGTCCCGGCCCAGGGAGGGGGAGGAGAGGTGTGAGACCCAAACACGGTGCTGGAGACAGAAAACAGAGACATTGCGGGAGGGGAGGGTGAGGGATGCTGGGCTCAGGGAGAACGAGGGAGGCACTTCAGGCTGCTCCAACCCATTTTCCCCCTTTGCAGTCACGGCTGTTCAGCAGGGGGTGGAGGAGAGACAGCTCCAGCAGGGAGACTGGCAGAGAGAACGGCATTTTCTTCTCACTTTGGCCGTCAGAGCCTTCCCCTGCGTGACAGGCGTCCCTTTGAAATCCTCTGTCTCGCCTCTTCACACCTCGGTGCTGCGCCCGGGCGGCCTGGCCGGCTGCTCCGGCAGGGTTTGTGCCGGGAGCGGCAGGGTTTGTGCCGGGAGCCCAGCACGGTCCCTGCAGCCACGCCGGGATTCCAGCCGCGCTGTGGGAACGAGCCCTGCTAAGCCGCTGCCTCACTCCCCCTTAAGGGCACATAAGTGGGAGAAGCTGGTAATGCCGAGAGGAAAGCGCAGGGATTAGCAGGCAGCCGGTTCTCCTCGGGAGCTGGGGGGGCTGGAGCCTGCCCTGTGGGTGCCAGCAGCGCCGGGCACGGCGTGTGAGCCGTGTCCATCCCTCCACACCAAAATTAGGCGCTGCAGCTGGGGGAGGCGTCGCAGGGAATCAGCAGGAGCGGCTCTGGCTGGCAGCTCCGAGTCCCCAGGGAATGAGGCAGTGTTTCAGGGCTGGCTGGTTTCCAGAGGAGAGCAACGCTGGGTTCTGCAGAGGGGGTTGCTGGAGGAGGATCGGGGCTGGGATCTGCCCCGTCCATCGGAACCGGAAGGGTCTGGAGCGCAGCCTCGTGTGGATGAGTGCGTGGAACCGGGTGTGATTCAGGTTTGGGAGGACGTGCGGTGGTGAGGCGAGGAGGGCAGTGCGAGGAGGGTGGGAAGAGCAGAGCGGGTTTTCTCTATGGATCCTTGGCTTCTGCGAAGCAGGAAAGATGCCTTTTCAACCAAGTTTGTTCTCAGCCCTGGGGGCGACGAGCGCTGAAGGACTCCTGTCTCCGGCGGGAGGGAAGGGAGGGTCAGAAAGCCCCGATTTCAGTCGCCCAGGAGCGGCAGATCCTGGATGTCCCAACCCTGATTGCGGGTCCCTGCGCGGCAGCGCCCAAGCCGGGAGGAGCCGCGTAAGCTGGCGGCACAGGGATGCCGGTGGAGGCTGGCGAGAAGAGGAACGTGGCGATTTGGCTGCTCTTGGACGAGCCCTCTCTCAGCGCTCCCGCTGGCGACGGCATCCTGGGCACGGCTGCCACGGCCGAGCCGGCACCCCGGGCCCTGCGGCCGGAGGAGCCCATCCTGCCGGCCAGGAAGCTCCGGCGGGACGGCAGCATCTCGCCGGGGACGCGGCGCAGCGGGGCCGGCCTCACCGCGGGGCTCGGGTAAGGCAGGGAAGATGCAGTCACGACAAGCGGGGCGGGAGCAGCCTCCCTCCTGGGGATCTGCACGGGGCCCGCGGCGCCGTGCAGGAAGGACCACGGCCAGGCGTGCACGGGCAGCAGGGACGTGGCCACGGGCGAAGGCTCCATCTCCGCCACGTAATTATTGAGGTGGGACAGGAGGCGCAGCCGGATGGGGTCGGCAGCGTTCTGGCCCTCGAGGACGCCCAGGTACCTGACAACTTCGGTGAGGCACTCGCGGAAGCCGATGCTCCGGTAATCCACGGCCAGAGCGCGGGCATCCAGGAAGCCTGGAGGGAGAGGACACGGGTGACAGTGAGGCCGAGCAGGGCTCAGGAATGCGCTTGGGTTTCAGTACCCTCTCCAGGGCGCTGCGTGTTTCACTTGAGGCACTTTGCTGCCGTGTGATATTCCCGACGCAGGCGGCCAAGTGGGTGTCCCAAGGGACCGGGCGCTGGCGCGCGTGAGAGCCGCGTCTGCGGTTATCTCAGCGGGATAAACCCACTGGGGTCAGGGAGCCTCTCACTCCGAGTGAGACCAGGGAGAGGTTTCATTAGGAAGGAAAAAAGGATTTTTTCCTATGGGATTCTGTGAGTTATCCCTGCTGGAGATCGGGCTCCATGGCCTTTGCCATTGCAAGCAGGACAGCATCTCCTCCACTCCCAGCTCAGCACCACTTTCCTCTGCCTGGCTCCCAAAATTCAGACTCCCTTCAAACCAGCGTCACAGGGCAGCGGCAGAACCGAAACAGCTGTGCCGAGGGAGCTCAGAGCCACAGAAATCACCAGCCCACAGCTGATTTTCAGCCTCCTGCTCCCAACTTGCAGCTTCACGAGACCATAAGCAATAAAGCAGAGAATGTCACAGCGCAGTGAAGCGCTGGACCACTGTGCTCGACGGGGTCTCTGGTGACAATGCAGCCCTTTGTTGCAGTGCAGTCAAACTGAATATCTAAACAAATGTTCCAGACCAAGTTACAGCCCTGAACCAAAGCCTGGATGCCAGCAATGTCCCCAGCAAGCCAAAACTGGGTGGTGAGCAAGCCAGAGGCTTCTTTACTGGAGCTGTGATCTCCATCCTGTTAACTGGAACAGGACAGAGGGTCTGTACTGAGGTCTCGGTACAAATAAGACCTTTGTTGAATTTTGCACAGGGCTCCCTCTCTCTTCTTATAACAACCAAGAGACACTCACAAAAAAAAATAAAAAGGAAAAAAAAAAAAAAGAACAGAAGGGGAAAAAAAGCCTTGTTTATTTGCAGAGTCCTCATGCAGAATTCAGCCTCCGCAGGAAATGTATCCCAGGGAGGAGGTAAAGGGTTTAATACGGTTTTTTCTGGAAGCAGGCTCCATTTCTGAGCAGGAATAAATGAGTCTCTGGCTGCACAGCTTTTAGCAGGGGGTGTGACACCAACAGCGCTTTCCCTGTGAATCCTGGGGTGTCACCATCCCACACACCCCAGCCTCCCAAATGGATGCACGGGATGCTGACCCATCTGAGGGGAAATGTCCTCCTGCCCTCCCTCCAAAGATGTTTCCCTTGGGAAGCAGGCAGGGCTGGCTGGAGGCAGCTCACTGCTGTGGCTGATGGGGAATTTTCCATCCAGGATTGCACCTTCACCTCACCCCTGTGCTCACCAGAGCGGCTCTTACCTGCCCCTCCTGTGGCGTGAAGCATTTTTAAGTGGTCCACCGTCATTTGTAGAATTTCTGCCTTCTCCAGCTTGGAAGACCCCTGTGTTGGGAGCAGAGACAAAAAGCTGTTTGTCATTTTACAGCCCCTCAGGAGCCGGGGTCTGGCTGATGTTTTCCTCCCCGAAGCCCAGGAGTGCTCAGAACGGCACAGGGTGTCCACCAGGGCTCTGTTTTTCACATCAAGCAAGCAGAAAAAGGAGCTCCTTCCCACTGCAGATTGAAAAATCCCAATTGCTGTGCTTCCTCATATCTGCAAAGCGCTTCCTAGATTGAATTTATCCTCCCCAGGGCTCCTGAATATTTGCTGATATCGTTCCATTTCCACATTTCCACCACCTACTGCCTCCCCGGAGTGAGGATGATGGGAAAGGCACAGCATTGCTCCAGACCTCCTCATTTTGGGGGCTGAACCCCAAACCCTGCAGCCCTCACGGGAGGGAACTGGGGGCTCCCACACCCACCTGCTTCTCGAAGGCCGTGGGCACCAGGCGCCGCAGCTCCGAGAGGCTGCTGTTGATGCGGTCGCGGCGCCGCTTCTCAATGATCTGTGGAGATTCCCGAGGGGAAAGAAGAAACCAGAGTCACTCACGGGCAAAGCTCACGGACCAAAAACCCTCCAGGTGCCCTGAAAGGGCCGTGCACATGAACGTTTTGGGGTGCAAAAGCTGAGCGAAGGAACGTGAAGTGGTGTGATACCCCCGGGTGAAATTGCTCTCCCCTTTTCTGCCAGATTTGAGGCCAAACTTCTGCAAAAAAAACTGGCTTTGGGGAGCGCTCTGCGGGGGATGGAGCAGGAGTGGGATAAAGGTGATTTTGCACTGTATCCTCACAGTAAAGATGGGCCAGCAGCCCCACAGTGCACGCAGAGAACATCCCTGGCACACAGGGGACATCCCTGGCAGGGGACAGAGCTGCCCTGGTCACCATAAAGGACACTCACCCCTCTCCTCTTCTTCCTGGCCTGTATCTGCGATGTCGTAGTGGGAGACACCGACCTGGAGACGTGGCTGGAAGGAAGGAAGGAGAGGGGATCGTTTCGAGCACTGCCTGCAGAGCAGCCTCTGTCGCACACATGTGTTCTACACACGTTTGCCATCTGCAGCTTCCTCCCCCCACCCCGAAAAAACGTCTGCTGTGGTTCCCATCTCATTTTTACCCACAACACAGAGCTCAGCAACTGGGACTCGAATCCCACTCTCTCCCCTCTGAGAATCTCCCACCAGCCTGGGACAGATTCCTGCACCAAAATGTCCATCCACTCCCGGGTGTGATTCTTCAATCCCAGCCTGTGACGGGATCTCCACAGGGCTGGAGAAGCAGCGATCCGAGCTCAGGAGTCACGGCCTTTCCCCTCCACGTGTGAACGTCCCGTGTCTCGTGTCTGAGCCTGCCCTGTCTGCAGGGCTTTGCCTCTCGGAACCGCAATAGCAGGAGGGGTCCGAGCTCCAGGGATCCCGGCTCCCACCCAGGGAGGGCTGGCTGCTCCCCAGGGAGAGGCCAGCAGCGGCACTGATGTGGTTTCCGAGGGCTTCCTGGAGAGTCGCTTCCCAAACCGCAATTTTGGGGTCGGATGGGATGTTCTGAATTCCCCTGGACAACCCTGAACCGTTCAGAGAGGGGCCAGGAGCTGGGCAGGGAGGACACCTGGCAGGAGGTGACAGAGCAGGGACCCTCCTGCTGGCTCACAGGGGACAAGGGACACGGTGGGGACAGGCTAAGGAAGAGGGCCCCACAACCACCCTGTGCCTGCCAGGCTGAAGGCACCAAAGGTCAGCACCAGACACGCAGAGGGAGGCAAAGTTCAGCCCTCAGGTCCCCGCGGAGGTGAAGTCTCCATAACGATGGATAACAGCCGTGGGAAACTCCCCGGAGCAAGACCCCGTGGCCGGGGAGGGGGACAAGGCTGGGCCACCTCCCCCGAGCAGGGTTTGTCCCTCTGGAGAGTGGGGCTGGCTCGGCGCTGGGGCTGAGCCTTACGAAACGCGGCGCGGGGACGTGAACGCGTCCCTCTGCAACCCCGGCCAGCCCGGCGCTCGGGCCAGACACCCAGATCTGCAAAAGGACACTTGGGTTTGTCCCAGCCCAAATGATTTTCACTTGAACAAAGCATTTTAATAGGAGTCTGCTCAGGATTTTCCTGCACAGACAGCACTGTCTGCCCCGAGCCCAGAACTAGACCCAACTCAGCCTATTAAAAATAGGCCCAAGCGAGGCGCTCTCAGAAGTGGTTTTGCACAATAACACGTTCTCCTGCCGCCTGCCCCGCTCGGCTCCGTGCAACTCCCCGATTTGAATGTCTGCTGGGTGGGCTCTCCCTGGGCAGAGGTGCCGCCTGGCTCCACAAGTACCAACACGCGTCGCCAGCCACGCGGGCACGCACAGAATGAGCAATTCTGCTGTGGAAACGGGCTCTGCACGGCCACCGGGGTGTTTTAGGAGCAGGTGCTGAATTCACCTGGAAATGCAAAGTTGAATAGTGATTTTTGAAACTCTCTTTGTGAGTTTCGGTTCCAGACGTGCACATCAACACCCGTCCCGCTGCGAAATGTGTTTTAAAAATACGTCTGGTGGATTTGAACCACGTAAAAGACAATATGAGTGTATTCCCCCGTGATTAAAATTCCTGCGTTGCCCTTTGCTTGGTTTTATCATGCATGGCACAGCTCTGGCTGTGAGCGGAGCAGATCTGGCGCTTCTGCAGTGACCCCGGAGCCCAAACTTGCTCCGAGCCTCACGCCCGCCGTGACTCAACCCCTCCCTACAGGGAAACTGGTTTGCCCAAACCACCCGACCGATGGGTAATGGGCTGGGAAGCCCAGCCAGGCAGCCTCGCTCTGCTCTAATCACTCCTCCTCACTCCCCACCTGCAAGTGTTTGATTTTTCTGGATCAGGATGGCATTGCTTGGGGTGTAACCCCAGAAGGGCAGGACCGGCTCTTTTGGCCGTGGATTTGCGTGACATGAGCAACAACATCCACCTAATCAAATATCACCAGATCGCAGCCAGCCTGGTCCTGCCGCCGGCTCGAGAACACAAACACATCAGCAGCACCAGGGAGAGATTAAAAGTTCATCACTACCGGTCACTGAAATAAAATATTGTGACAATTCCAGCATTTTACCCCTCGGGGTGCTAGGCACTCCGTGCTGCCCTGGTGTGAGGAGGTGGGATGTGTTTCGCCTTAAATATTGATGCACTTGGAAACTGCACAAGGGCTCAGGGAATTTCCGCAGGACGTTTTGTGTCAGACGTGCCCCACTCTGCTGCGACTGCATCAGAAGCAGATTCATGAATTCAGTCCCATGAGAACCCGAGCCTGGCACCAGCCGGGCAGTTTCTCTGCTCAGGATACCAAAGAGCAAAAGGGAATGAATTAATCCAAGGCCTCGCCGGACGCGGAGGGAGGGGGGACGCTTGGCTACTGAAACAAGAGTTCAAAAGCAGCTGATTTTCGGATGGGAACAAATAACAGAGCCTTTCCTTCATCCCCCGCGCCGTCCGCGCCCGCGGAGCCTGGGAGGGCTGACCCAGCCTGGGAACCCGGCGGCGCTGGGGACGCCCTTTGCCAGGGGAAGCCTGAGGGCATCGCCTGGGGAGCCACACGCGGGTCCTGCCCTCACCGTTCCCTCGCAAACAGCAGAGCCCCGGAGCTGGAGCTGCAGCCCGGAGCGATGGGACAGAGCCCGCGACCCCCGAGCGAGGGGCAGCGGGGCAGCCCTGCCCTGCCCGGGCTCCCTCCCGGCCCAGCACAGCCCCAGCTGGTGCCTTGCGGGTGCAGCAGCAGAACAGAAGCGTTTTTCTCACGCAAAACCTCCCGGGTTCTCCCACATCCCCCGGGAGCCCCCGGACTGCGGGGTGTGGGTGCCTCTGCCCCGGGGGGGCTGCCCCTTCTCGGGGGGCAGAGAACGGGCTCCTGCTGCCCTTCTCCCACCTGGCAGGAGGAGGCTTTGGTTTGGGATCCTCTGGGAGCTCCTGACACAGCTCTAACTCTTGTACGGCCACTTGGGTTTCCTGGCGGGGTCAGTCCCACGGCCAGCACCAGCCCACGCCGGCACTCTGGGGTCATCCCGCAGGATCAGCCCGACCCCCAGGGGTTGAGTGAGGTGCGAGGGACCCCCGGTGCAGCGGTGGCAGCCCCGGTGCCCTCCCGTGCCCTGCCCCGGTGCCCTCCCGTGCCCTGCCCCGCAGGCACCGAGCGCTGCCGCCCCGAGCAGCTCGGGGGGAGCAGCGCCGGGACCCCAAAAACCCGCGTGGGACTGAGCCTGCCCTCACCTGTACTCCTCCTCCCGGCCCACGTCGATGGTGCCGTCAGACTCCGTGTCGGACGAGCTCTCCTCGCAGAGCCGCTTCATCCTGGCGCGGGGAGAAGCCGCTGGGCTCGCCGAGGTTTGCCCCACGCGTGGCCCCGGTGGCCACCACCGCCGTCCTCGCCCGCCGTGCTCGGGGCAGTGCCGGCCGTGCCCGGGCTCCGCCGCTCCGGCCCCGCGCGGCTCCTCCCCCGGCCGCTGTGCCTCTCCCACCCCCGGCTCCGCG
>VYZT01000088.1:27892-50232 GCA_013400735.1 Pomatostomus ruficeps
CCCCCCTTCCACCCGCTGCACATTGGCCTCAGCCCCAGTTTAAAGGGACCAGTGACCTCACTGGCAACAGAAAACCGTGGGAAAGAGATGGGACTGATAAAGCCTTGAGTTGTTTCAGGGAAAAATCAACATCCAGCCCCACACGCACACACATGTCTGCCCGGCTCCGCGCGGCGCGGGCGCTCCGCGATTCCGATGGAAACCGGCTCCTTCCAAGCGCGGTGCTGTCCGGGGACAGCTCGAAGGGGCCTCGGCTGGGACTGATCCGTGCCCGCGGCCGAGGGTCGCTGTGGCAGCGATGGCACCGCGCTCGGAACAGGGCCGCGGTGGCCGCGGTGGCACCGCGCTCGGAACAGGGCCAGGGTGGCCACGGTGGCACCGCGCTCGGGATGGGGCCAGAGTGTCAGCGGTGGCACCGCGCTCGGGATGGGGCCAGAGTGTCAGCGGTGGCACCGTGCTCGGGACAGGACCGGGGTGGCCACGGTGGCACCGCGCTCGGGATGGGGCCAGGGTGTCAGCGGTGGCACCGTGCTCGGGACAGGACCGGGGTGGCAGCGGTGGCACCACCGGGAGCTCGTTCCCTGCCCCGCTCCCACAGCCTCGGAGCCTCCCCAAGTGCCAGCTCACGCCGTGCCAGGGCATTTGACACCCACCCCGCGGAACAACACGGCCAAAGCCCGACTTTAGGCTTTGTAAGGCTGGCGTGAATTGCTGTTTTCAGGTCTCTTTCCACAGTGCTGGGAAGTTTAACCCACAGCCCAGCACTGCGTGAGCATCTCCCTTCCCTGCGCTGCAGGAATCTGTTTTTCAGAGCCCTGCGCTGCTAAAATCCCCCAAGGCAGCAGAAACGTGTGCGTGTGTGGGAGAGAGAGACAGAAAGAGAGAGAGAGGGGAGGAGGGAGAGCGCCGAAGTGGAGGTTCCCAGTACGAAAATAATGCCTTTTATTTTGGAAAAAAATAATCGGCGCTGAGATCTGGCAACACGTGGGTTTCCCAAAGCCCTTCTGCAGCGACCGCGGCGGCGATAAGCGCCCGTCGCCGCTCGGGCCAGCCAAGCCACCCCGTCCCCCGTGGCCTCCCGGGGTGCTCCCCTATCTACCTCAGCCATCGCTGCCGGCTCACCCACGCTGCACCCGCCAACCCCGAGGTGTCTGCAATTCCCCGGCAGCTCCGGAAAAGCCAAATCCCGGCTCCCGCCTGCCCTTCGCCCACGCCTGCCCCAGCCCGGCTCACGGAGCAGAGCAAAGCACGGCTCCTCCTGACCCCCCGAGTGGTTTTTGGGGACTGAACCACACGGTCCTGCGCTGGAGTGGAAAATGACATCTCGTCTGCAGTGTTTGTAAGCTGCAAAAGGGAGTAAAACCTTCGCTTTAGGTCACGGCGCTTTGTTTCTCTAATTCTGATGTTTTGTTTGCACTACGAGAAGTGGTCAAGAAGCCGAGCTGTTATGAGCTTACATTTCCGAGCGAAAAGTTACTTTGAAGCAGAAGAGTTAGAAAAGTGTTATTTTAGCAGTTTTGAGACCTGCTCCTCCTCCCTTTCCAAAGTGATTTCAGTTAGAAACACACATATCTCCAAACCAAACTTCCCATAAACATGTGTTTTCGAGAGATTAATACTCTTTCCACTGATAAAACCATTTAAATGGGACCCTGAGATTGGTTGTTTCAGGCTCTTGCTCGTATCACAGCGAGCCTGAACCACGCAGAGCCCAGACCTGCCACAGAGGAGCACTTTTCCTCTCCATTAGAAAGGAATTCACCGTCCAGACTCCATCTTTTCTGGGCCCTGCCTAAGCATCATTATCTGGGTTCAATTGAAGTGTAATTGGCAACATGTTTTTCTAGGATTACACTTCATTATGAACAGAGCGGGGGCCCCGAAACCCACTTCTCCTGTAATCGGATCCCTTCTCCCGCCTGTGCTCCCGGAGAGTGGTTTATAATCGACCCCAGGGATCCCGGGGGGGCTGTGAGGGGCATCTGAGCCACCCCGGAGGGAGCAGAGATGGAGCTGAGACCCCTCAGTCGCTCAGCGGAATCGATGGGGAAGGATTAAACGGGCTCAGCTGCGTGAGGGGAGCCGGATTTTGGGAGTGTCACCCACGTCCCACGGGAGGGAGCAGCCAGACCTCCCCCGCTGCGGGTTGGGGCAGATTTGGGTGCAGAAATGGGGGTTCTGCTCCTCCTGGCCTCTCCCTGGGCGCCTTTGCAGCCGATTCCCACGGTACAGTGACCCCAAGAGCGCAGCCACAAGCAGTGGCTGAGCAACCTCTGCCCAGAGCCGATTTGCTCTTCCCTGGAGAGCTCCAGGCTTTGCCACAGCCAAGCCAGGGAATTATCAGAGGAAATCTCTCCCCAAGCCCTGAATTAACAACCCCGGCCCCGCACTCGGGGCTGTTTCCCCTGTGGGATCAGGCCAAGCATTGCTGCAATGCCTGTCCCCGTCCCCAGGACCCCTGTGGGACCCTCTGGGACTCAGGAGCTGGGGAGAGCTGTCCCCTGCCCGGCCGCCTGTGCCTCTGGGTGGTGGGAACAGCTTCCAGAGGATGGGTGTCACGAGGACGGGGCTAAGCCATCCATCACACCCAGCGCTAATTGGCTACCCCGCTTCAGAGGCCAAGGAATAAGTGAGCTGCAAAGATTGATGTCCCTTCCCTGCAGCAGGAAAAACTCTCCGGGCCAGCGCTGAGGGTGGATCCCTGCCAGGGAGCTGGGATTGCCTGGCTTTGCCGGTGCCAGGCCTGTCCCGGGAATGGAGGGCTCCAGACTGAATTTCCCTGCAGGGGCGATGGTCAGCCCAGCCACTGACCCCCCTCCCATGCCGCGACCACGCTGCTCCCTCCCCTCCCGCCTTCCCAGCTCTGGGAAATGTCCCAGGAGAGCGGCCAGCTGTGAAAAGCTGCAGCAGCTGGAATGTGGGAGGCAGGGAGGGAGGGCAAGGCTTCTGGAAAGCCAGAGGCAGCCGAGGAGCGGGGCTTATCTGTTACCTCCCCGTGAACTGACACCTCCGATTTAACCCCGTGCGTGCCTGGAATGCCCTGTCCGCACATCTTCCGTCAACATCGCCTCCCAGCCTCAGGTCCCACCGCCGCCTGCCAGAGCCGCAGCTGTAATTCCCGAGGCAGAGACCTCCCAGGGACGCTGGGCAGCATTCCCAGCGCTGTGGCCGAGCAGCTTCACCCCAGACGGGAGCAGCAGGCAGGGCTCCGGGGCAGCGATGTGGGATGAAAGCGCGGAGGCAGGAATACGGTCTCACCTCCGCGGTTTGTCAGATCTGGAGCGGGGCCAGGGGAGGATTGTTTGCCGTGGCTCCGCTCCAAGCCAGAGGCACCACAATTGCAAACTCCCCCCCACTTCCCCGGCCCACGCAACCCAGAGCCCGCCCAGCCGACTGCTACGGGCAGTCCAGGGGAGGGAAAAACAACATTTTCCCACAAACCCGCGGCCTCACCCTTCCCCAGGCAGGGACGGGGCAGATCCCGGAGCTGCAATTCGGCGCTGCCCTCACCGCCCTGGCAGGGCCGGCTGCGTCCTCACACCTATTGCCCCGCGGCGGGTCTGGGAACGCGGCTCAGCCCTGGGAATCCCATGGGATGGGGCAGCACGAGGGTGCACCTGCCGAGCTCTCGGCTGGGACACCCCGGAGGTGCTGCTGTCCCCTCTGTGTCCCCAGGGACAGGATCACCATCCTGCTCTGGAATCAGCAGGGCATCCTGGTGGTCTAACATCAGACACCACCAGCGGGGTAGGCCCCTGATCTGCCTCAGTTTTCTCACCCAGAATGGAGCTGTCGCACTGGGCCCTCGCTTTGCAGAGAAGCCACGACGAGTGACAATAAACATTGCCCCAAACCTGCCGACAGACAGGGCCACTGCTTGTCCAGGAGCCCGAGGCGAGATCGGGACAGAGATTTACTGCTACTGGATGCTGGGCTGCTCCTCTGTGGTGTTTCGGACCCAGAGGGGTTGACGGGGACACGGTGAGGATGACAGGGACACGATGAGGGTGCTGGGGACAAGGGGAGGGTGATGCAGACAAGGTGAGGGTGCTGGGGACAAGGTGAGAGTGGTGAGGACAAGAGGAGGGTGGTGGGGACAAGGTGAGGGTGACAGGGACAAGGTGAGGGTGGTGGGGACAAGAGGAGGGTGGTGGGGACAAGGTGAGGGTGACAGGGACAAGGTGAGGGTGGTGGGGACAAGAGGAGGGTGTTGGGGACAAGGTGAGGGTGACAGGGACAAGGTGAGGGTGGTGGGGACAAGAGGAGGGTGGTGGGGACAAGGTGAGGGTGACAGGGACAAGGTGAGGGTGGTGGGGACAAGAGGAGGGTGGTGGGGACAAGGTGAGGGTGGTGGGGATAAGGTGAGGGTGACAGGGACAAGAGGAGGGTGGTGGGGATAAGGGGAGGGTGGTGGGGACAGGGTGAAGGTGACAGGGACACGGTGAGGGTGAGGGGGACAAGGTGAGCTGCTGTGGAACTGGAGAGTCCCTGTCACCACTGCCACCCCGGGTTCCTTGGCTCTCAGGGATGGGATGTGCTGACCCTGGCAGTGCCAGCCCCGCTCCCATCGCCGGCCGCTGGAAGCTCTGGGATGGCCTCAGGGTGCACCCGTGCTGAGGAACAAGAGGAGCCGGGATGGGAAAACCCGTGGCTGGCAAGGCGAGGTCCTGGCCTTCCCCCGGGGCCAGTCCCGGGGCTCCGGGGAACACAATGCCTTTGTTTGGGACTTGGCCCGCGCCAGGAGCCCTTCCCTCGCTCAGCCCCAAAACACCAACCCTTCAAAAGGCCGGTCCTCCCCTCCCCTTCCCCCAGCGATGCTAATGTGCCAGGCCTCTTCTCATGAACCCTGGGAGAGACCGGGCTGGGAGACAGTTCCACCACTTGTTAAATGTGTGTTTAGCGATCCTGTGAGTAGACAAGAACAAATACAAACAAGCCGGGCTGGAGAGCCCCTGCCCCTCCGCCCTGCCTGGAACGCACCAGCCCCAGCGCCTTTCTTCTCTAACCACTTCAAACTTTCATTTCTTCTGAAGCCACAACAAGGCACACTTTGTAAAGCAAATGAGTAAACAGCAACTTTCAGCTTAAAAGGAAAACAAGGGGGAGGGACTGTTTTTAATTACTGGATTTTAAAAAGGGCTTTATTCGGTTAATTGCTTTCTGTTGTAGAATGTTCCCCTGCACACAGCCCCGGTTCGAGCTGCGCTGCTGCTGGCCAGATGGCACTGCAGCGGCAATGACAGCATGTGCCTTCCGTGCCTGGGTACACAAGTGCCTCTAACACTCCCAGACATCACCCCCGAGCCCTCGCAGCCTCACGGAATCGACACGAGGCACCAAGCCTGGCTCAGGCACGCCGGTGGTTCAGCATTCCCGATCCCCAGCCCTAACAGAGCATCGGCACGCACGGAGAAACCTCCGCAGCGCGAGTTCCCCAAAGGGGCTGCTGATTGCTGCTCATTGCCGCGGCTCAGCGGTGTCACCTCCGGGGTGTCCGTGCGAGGTGCCGGTCCCACCCCGGGGTCCGGCGTGCGGGACTCTCTGTGCCCGTGGCTCACTGCAGCCCCGCCAAAGGGATTCCCAGCGCAGCCCTGATGGTCAGGACCTGCTCGGAAAACACCCCGAGCCCGCGGAAAGAGATGGATTAAAACCAGAGAGCTGAGAGGTGCGCGGGAGGATCCCGAGCGGCACCGCCACCCCTGAGGTCTCGCTGTGCTGGGGACAGATGGCGCAGGGAAGGGACACAGAGAAGTGGCAGCGGGAGGTTTTTCTCCAGCTGGATCGGCTCCAGGAGGGGAAGGGTGAGGGAGGGAAACGGAGCAGGGATGGCATTGGGAGACCCTGAAGCCCTCGCTGCGCCCTGCGTGCTGCAGGAGTTTCCACAAGGCCCTGGGTGCCTCGAAGGGGCTCAGGCAGTGCAAGGAGGACGGGAGAGGTTTGTTCCCATGGTGGAGCTCTCAGAGCACACACTCGCTCCTCCCTCGGCGGCCCCCGGGGACGAGTGTGGGGAAACAGGGACAGGGAGGCTCCCAGCCAGCGGGGCAGAGATCATCCCCTGGCCCTTCCATCCAGAGGGCTTCCAAAGCCACCAGCCCCGCGCCACAGAGGCCCCGGGGTCAGGGATCACGCAGAGTTCAGGGCAGAGGCGAAGCGGCAGCGCTCGGGCTGGCCCGGGGGAAGCCGCGGTGCTGCCGCTCCCTCCGGCACCGCGAGCTCCCGGCTTTCCCTCCCTCCTGCGCGGCCTCTCCCCGCTCGGAGCGTCCCCCGCCGCCACAAGCTGCTGCTTTCCCTGCTGCTGCTTCCCACGGAATCGTTAAGGTTGGAAAAGGCCCTTAAATCGAGTCCAACCATTGACGCAGCACCGCTAAACCACGTCCCCGAGCGCCATATCCACGGGTTTTCTGAACACTTCCAGCGATGCTGATTCCAGCACTGCCCTGGGCAGCTGTGCCAGTGCCTGACCGCCCTTTCAGTGAAGATTTTTTCCTTAAAATCCGACCTGAACGTCCCCGGGCACAACTTGAGGCTGTTCCCTCTCCTCCTGTCCCCGTTCCCCGGGAGCAGCCCCTGACCCGCCCGGCTGCCCCCTCCTGTCAGGGAGTTGTGCAAAGCCAGAAAGTTCCTCCTGAGCCTCCTTTTCCCCGGGCTGAGCCCCTTTCCCAGCTCCCTGAGCCGCTCCTGCTGCTCCACGGAGCTGCTTTGATCAGGCAGTGATCAAACTTTTCAAAGCACAAACGCAGGAGAGAGCAGCGGCAGCCGGGGGCTCTCGGGAGCCCGCCGTGCCCGTGGCACCGGGCAGCTTTTCCTGCCTTTCCCCGCGCCCACCGCGGCGGGGGCTCGGCTCCTGCCAGCAGCCGGCAGCTGCTGCTGAATGCTCACTTTCTCTAATTGAATAGCAGGAAGTTAAATCTTGTTTCTCTGCCTTTCAGGCTGTCAGCTGGAACAATCGCCCACCTGTGGCACCACCCCGGGGATATAAATAAGGAACAAAAACACAATCGCTGCCGGAGGAATGGCTGCATTCCCAGCAGATCTCCCGATAGCGAGCGCCGCGGTGCGTGCCCGCACACGGGAGAGGTGTCCGCGCCTCGGCCGGGCGCACGGGCAGCTCCGGGAGCGGCTTCCACGGGCTGGGAAGGAGCGCACGGAGCGCAGGGTGGGATGCCCGGAGCACACGGGGAGGAGCGGCCAGCGGGACTCGGGTGGCACATCCCGTCCCCAGGTCGCTGCCAGGCGCTCCGCCGGGGTGGCCGCTGCTCCCGTCCGGCGCTGGGACTGTCCGGCAGCTGCCCCACGCCTCCAGGACAGAGTCCGGCGTGCTCTGGCCGCTCCCTCGCTGCTTTTCCCCGTTTCTCCGAGCGCTGCCAGAGCGGCTGCGAAGCCAAGAGGGAGCGAGAGCTCCTTCCTGGAGCTGCGCCTCCCTCGCCGCCACCCAAGGCGCTTCCCCGGCACCTCCGGCACTCGCAGCATCGGTTCACAGCCGGGCCCCGCTCCCGCCGGGACCGCGGCCGGCACAGCTGGGCTGGATCTGACAGCTCCGCACAGCTGGAGGGAGCCCAGCTGAGGACAAGGACCCGCCGGGAGGGGGACAGGCGGCTGTGGGGGCAGCGGGAGCCACCAGCAACGCATCGCACGGGCCAACGCTGCTGCCACGGGAGGAAATTATTAATTTGCTGGGAATAAAGTCGGCAGCGAGTCAAAGACCATCGTTCTCCCGACGAGCCGGAGAAAAGGCTCCCGGGCCCCCTGGCGCCCTCCCTGGCAGCAGCCCTGTCGCCTGGGGCGGGAGGGACAGGGCTGGCACACGGGCACCGTGTCCCCATGGGGACGGAATGTGGATGAGCTGGGTACCGTGTCCCCGCCCCGGGATGGAACCCAGCCGGGACTCACCCAGACTCGGGAGTTCTGCTCCCACCATGGGCGCCCTGACCCGGGGGTGCTCCCAGACCCCGGTCCCATGGCCGTGTCCCCAACACCCTTTGTCACTCCCTGTGCTGACACTCACGGCCCTTCCCTGTTTGTTTTCCCAGTGCTGCCCTCCCTCAGAGCAGAGCCGGGGTATTCAGGGCTCGGCCGCCTGAATGAAGCCAGATTCCCTGGACACATTCCTGTGGTTGTTGCTTTTTTTTTTTTTCTTTCCCCCCTTCCCTTTTTCTCTTTCTTCCCCCCCTCCTCTTCTCCCTGGCTTGGCACAGGCTGAAGGATTCAAAAGGAAGCCAGGCTTGGCAGACGCGGGGGGAGGAGGGAGTGGGGAGATGAAAGAAGGCCTCTCTGCAGCTTTCCCTTCCAGTTCCCACACTCGGCCGGCGCGCAGAACTCCTAATGATTCCCAGCCGCACCTGGAGGAGGCCGCCGAGGAAGCGGGGCCTGTTTGTGCAGCCAGCAGGACGAGCCCCCATCGCCCCACCCGGGCCACGTGGGGTGACCCCACGGCCCCCCCAGCCGGGTCACCCCGGGTGACAAAGTGCCTGGGGTGGCACTTAAGGACGTGTGTCCCACCCTGAGGAAAACCTTTCCGTGCCCGGCTTGGTGGCTTCAAGCAGCTGCAGTCAAACCCCACAGGGGGTGGGTTGGGGACAGTTTGGGGATCAGGCAGGGGCAGAGATGCCCGATCGCACTCCCCAAACACGCACCTGAGGGGAAGGAGCACCAGTGGCACCACGGAAGGTGGCGCTGCCACTTGGGGCACGCTGGTTCATGAAGGACACCAAGGAGGGGGACATCGGCCACCGGGTCACCTCTGGCAGCACCGCACAGCCTTCCACGCCCTCTCGTGGCACCTGCTCAGCACCACAGCTGTCCCTGTCCCTGTCCCTGTCCCCGTGTTCACCCGGTCCTTGGACGGGTGTGAATCCCAGCACCACGACCTTCTCCACTCGTGCTCCCATTCCCACCGAGAGTCAGCGCATCCCGGGGAGGCCACGCTGCCCTCACAGCGCAATCTGAGCAGATTTTCCCTCATTTATCCTCCCTGGCACCCGCAGCTTCTCCGGGCAACCGGTGCCAGGGCCTCACCACCCTCAGAGGGAGGAATTTCTTCCCAATATCCAATCTAAATCTAATTTCCCCAGCTAAAAACCATTCCCCTCGTCCTGTCACTCCATGCCCTTGTCCAAAGTGCCTCTCCAGCTCTCCTGGAGCCCCCGTGGGTCCCCAAACCCCCCCTCCCCTGCTCTGCTGTGCTCCCAGGGGGGATTATGGCACAGCCCCATCCGGCGCAGCGCTGCCAACAAAGCTTTGAAGTGCAGCCCTGGAAACGGAGCCTTGGCTGCAGGAATGGGAGAGCGCCAGCACGGGGACATCTCCGCCTCTGTCGCTGGCTGGGCTGGGCAGAGCTGGGAAAAACGAGGCAGTTTTGTAAAAAAGGGGGATCTCCAGGCAGGCAGGGAACGGGGTGGGTTTGCTCTGTGGTTCCGAGGTCTTTGCCCTCTCCCAGCAGCCAAAGGGTTATTCCCACAGAGCCACCCCTTAAAGACCAACACCAAAGGACGATTCCCAGTCAGGGCTGGGCAATTCCCAGTCAATTCCCAGTTCTGGGAGGTGGAAGGCGGGTGTCTGCACCCCACCGGCTCCGCCTGGCCAGACGCTGAACACAAACCTCCTGGAGCATCTCCCGAGAAGCCGGCGCGGCCTGGAGCTGCCTTTTGGCTTCCTGCGCCGGCCAGCGTGGCCATGAGTGGCTCCACGCCCGCCCCGTGGGGTCACAGCTCTGTTGGTGGCCGAGCCCGGGCCTGGCCATGCTCGGGGGGGACCATTTTAGGCACGGGTGACAGAGGAATTGGCACCCACGGCTAAAAATAGCGGTGTCGAAGGGCCGAGCTGGGCAGGCCGCTGAAATCCTGGCACGGCCCCGCTGCTGCTGATAGCCAGTGCCCTTTGCTCGCTCTCCTGCCGCCAGGTCCCCTGATCCGGCCTTCCAGCCCCGGGTGTTGCTGTCACCCTGTCACCACGTCCCCCGCCCTGACATTTTATCCCCCTGGGATGGCTGCAGGTCTCTGTTCCCGGGGTTGTTGGCGCCTGTTCCGCCCTCCAGGAAGGATGAAAAATGAAACGTGCTGCAGAGGAGATCCCACTGGGGGCCTGCAGGGGTTTCACCGCAATTCAGAGCACTCCCAGATTTTCACTTTTCCTCCCTAAGGAGCTGGAGTCACCCTCCATTCCCTCTGGATCATTCGTCGGGTTTGGATTCACCATCCCAAGGCCAGGCTGGATGGGGCTTGGAGCACCCTGGGACAGTGGAAGGTGGCAGGGGGTGGCACTAGATGAGGTTTAAGGTCTCTTCCAACTCAAACCATCCTGGAATTCCGTGATTAGTTTTTATCTCTGTCACGGTGATGGGGAAACCGAGGCAGGGAGGTGTCACAACGTCCCTGGTGCACGTGGAGGACCAGGAGAGCGGAGTCCTCGCTCTGCCCGAGCTCCCTGCCACGGTCCCACCCTCAG
Source organism: Pomatostomus ruficeps (assembly GCA_013400735.1). Lineage (NCBI taxonomy): Eukaryota > Metazoa > Chordata > Aves > Passeriformes > Timaliidae > Pomatostomus > Pomatostomus ruficeps. The sequence continues at coordinate 38,336 of VYZT01000088.1, forward strand.
CGAGACAAAATTCTCGGGGTTAAACGCTGGATCCGTCACGAGGAGCAGCTCCCGCTCTTCAGGGCCGTGATTACCTCGGGAACATCTGTGCTGACAATCGCTGAGTGGCAGCGCAATTCCCACCAGCTCTGCCTCCGCCCGCTCCTCCTCCGCGGGCTCCGTTTCAAAGCTCGCTCCCTGCGAAGCCCCGCCGCGCCTGGCGAGGCAAAAACTCGGGAAAAAACCAGACAGCAGCACCAAAACCTCGGGTCTGCAGCAGAGACGAACCAGGCACCCCAAATCCACCTGCACAAACCTCCCCCTGACCCTCCCTGTCAAAGGTTGGGGTTGTCTTTGCAGCTTTTACTTTGCCGCGGACATCCCGACCTCCCAGGACTGCACGGACCCACCTGGGCTTTCCCTGGGGCATCACAGGTTGGAATCTGCGCTGGAATTTTTATTTTTTTTTTTTTTTTTTTTTCTTCCAGGCATCTGGTGGAAGAACGCAGCAGGACTGGGGATGGGCTGGGGGAAGGAAGGAAGGAATTCCAGCTCTGCTGAGCGCCATCCATCCCTTAAACGAGCACCCCTAGCAGGGATGCTGCCCCGGGGCCTGCGGACATTCCTTGGCTATATTTGGTGATGGATGGAGAATTTGTTGCTTCCCCTCGGTCCATCTGTTCCCCTCGCTGGCAGGGAGGAGCCAGCGCCGGCCGGGGCTGCAGTGTCGCTGCTCGGATGGAGCAGGAACTTCAGCAGCCATAAATCAAATCTCCTCTGCCGAGCTTCTGCTGCCTCCCACCTGTTGGCTGCGAGAAGATCAAGTTGACAAAAGTCTCCTCCCGCCTGTATTTTTAAATGCAGCTTTAAAAAAAGCTGTGTTTTTATCCAGGGTTTCATCACGGAGTTCAGGTGCCCCCAAAAACCAGCCACAAAGTGAAGGGAAGCATTTGCATCATCCCACCCCTGAAATCCCATCTCTCCCCCAGGTCTCCAGACCCCAAAGGTGCTTTAATCCCATTTTCTGAGCTTAAATCCCCCAAAATTCCTTTTTCTTCTTGTCACCCCCCACCCATCACCGTAAAACCCGGGCAGGGAGCTCAGACCCAAACACTGCGAGCACGGAGCGAGTTGGGCTGGGACCAACACTGTTTATTCCAGAAAAAAACCCCCAGGGATTCCATTAATGGCAAAAAAAAACCCCAAAAACCACTGGAGGACAATGAAGTGAAATCCACAGCAACAACACACAGCAGGAAAAGTCCATTTGTCACCCGGGGCAGCACAACTTCCCCAGCCCAAGGGGACACGAGGGAAGTGCAGCAGCATTGAGTCCTTGTCTTCCAGTTGTAGTGATGGAGGAGAAAAAGAAAAAAAAACCCCAAAACAAACCAGAGGAAGCCATGGGGATAAAAGCAGAGGGGGCAGCTGTGGTGGGAATGGAGAATCCTCCCCACTCAGGAGGGGTTCAGCGAGGTCTGGCTCACCTGGGATGCGTTTCCTGAGCCCCACATCTCCCAGGGGATCCCTAAACCACCCTGGCAGCTGCAGGACCCCAAGCAGGGTCACCAAAACCCTGTGCCCAGCTTGGACCCAGCTCCCTGCACACCCCAGGGCCTGGAGAGGCAGCTGGAACCTCCCAAAATCCAGGGAACTGCCCCAAAACCTCGGGAAGGATTCCGGAGGGGTGGAGGGAGGTCTGGCTCACCTGGGATGCGTTTCCTGAGCCCCACATCTCCCAGGGAGCCCCTAAACTGCCCTGGCCCAAAGCAGGGTCACCAAAATCCTGTGCTCAGCTTGGACCCAGCTCCCTGCACACCCCAGGGCCTGGAGAGGCAGCTGGAACCTCCCAAAATCCAGGGAACTGCCCCAAAACCAAACCCAGCGCTTCCCCAAAGCTGACAGCATTCCCAGAGAGGACACCCAGCTCCCTGCACACCCCAGGGCCTGGAGAGGCAGCTGGAACCTCCCAAAATCCAGGGAACTGCCCCAAAACCAAACCCAGCGCTTCCCCAGAGCAGCGTTCCCGACAGGGCACCCAGCTCCTGCTGCCACCAGCGGCGTCACCTCTGGCTGATCCCACGGACATGTCCCCGTGTCCCCAATCCCTGCCCCGCTCCCCAGGGCCGGCTGACAGCTCCGCTCCTCCACCAACATCCTCTGCTGGCCTTGGCCGCGCTCCCAGGAGCCTCAGGAAACACCTTGGAGATGTTTACAGGGACACCCGGCTCTGCTCGCCCTCCCAGCTGCCAGGAAGGTCTCCGAGACCCAGCTCGGCTCCCAAAATCTTGGGGTCACAGGAAAAGAGACGAGGCCTTTCTGCAAACCTGGACGCTGGCGGATGCGATGCTCGGAAACTCATTTCTCCCAAGATTTCCTGTTTGTTTGTTTGTTTGGAGTTCTCGACCTTCCTCCGAGGCGTTCGTCACCCAGATGGGACAGTTAACAGTCTGCCAAAGAACTTTTTTTGTGGGGGGGAAAGTGCAATTTGCTTTCCAGTGCTAGAGCAGGATTTAGTGCAATGAGAGAAGTCTCCCGAGCCGCTGAAGCCATCACCAGCTTGGTTATTTAAATTTTCCTCACGAGGGTGATAAACTCCAGCTCCAGCCTCGCTGTTTGGGCTGAAACTTCCCTGGAAAGAGCCGGACACACAAATTGGAAAATTTCAGCCCATGGAGTTTGTAGAAAACTGGTAACACTGAGCATCCTTCCTGCTCAGCTGTGGGGTCTCGTGCAAAAAAAAAAAAAATTGAGAGGGAAAAAAAACCCCAAAAGGAAGAAATAATCCTTAAATTTTCCTCCTGAGCGTCTCCTTTGGGACAGGGCTTTGAGCAGAAATGTCAGCGTGATTTTCACACCCGTTTCTCTCCCCGACTGATTTCCCATCCTGTTTTTTTAATCAGAGATTTGGTTTCTCTCTCAGCGTCGCTAACACAGGGGGCTATTTTAGGAAACACCAGAGGTTTTAAGAAGCTGAGGAGAAAAAGATTATCAACCCATACCGGCTCAGCCTAGAAAGGGAGGAAAAAAAAATCCTTTAATTGAAATCCCCAGGCTGAAATTCTCTGCAGATTTACCTAAATGGACTGCAAATGATGTCCCTAATATATCAGGGCCTGCTTTTAACTGAATCCCAGCCCTGGGCGTGTGTCTGCAGCCCTCGGACAAGCTGGGCTTTGGATGCCTCACTGAGATTATGAGTTTTAAGTGCTAAATCATGCAAGTGTGAAACCCAAATATAAAAAACCTGGGCCAACAATACACCAGCCCCGAGCTCCAAGCAGGAAACAGGAATTTTTTCTTTTTTTAAAATACGTTAAGTATTTGTTTCTATTTTTTTCCCCAATTTAAGCTGGCAAAATCTTGGTGAAGGGACAGACACTGAGTGTTTTCTCAGTGTATTTTCTGGTTGGGGAGCCGCAGCTGGGGCTGTGAAGGAGCAATCTCACGGTTTAATTTCGCTTAAAAGGGACAAAATTCTGTTTCCAAGCTGCTTTTGGGTGCTCCCAACTTTCCAGTTCAACAGTTCAGCCGAAAAATTTACCAGGGAAGCCCAAAAGGCTTTGGGAGCCTCTTGGGGCTTTAAATAAAATAAATTAAACCTGCCTGGCACAAAGATCCCACACGGGGCAGCCCCGTCCTCTCGAGGGGTTTGGCCTGAAGCGAGCGCAGGGCTGGGAAAAATCTCCAGGCACGAGGAGCCTCCAGCCCCGCGAGGAGCGGGGACAACGCCACGAAACCCCAAGGATCAGAGGGTGGAGGGAGCTTCTCCTCATCCCTGTCCCCTCTCCCTGCTCCAGGGGGACAAACTCCCTGCCCCGCACGCCCGCGGGACCAGGACGGTGCCGGGGGCCGCGGGATCACCCCCAGCCCCTCTATTTGCTGTTGGGCGTCTCCTGCTTGTCCTGCGCCGGCCGCTTGTGCCTCTGGGCCACGCCGTAGGGGACGTGGGCGGCCACGGCGCCCATCTCCTGCGCGCCCTCCACGTGGAACATCTGGTCGTCGAAGAAGATGTGCGGGCGGATCTTGCGGAGCAGCGGCCCCTTGGGAGCGCCGGCCAGGAACAGCGCCTCGTCCGTCTCCAGGCCCCAGCTGCGCAGAGTCTTTAGGGCGCGGGCGCCCGAGCTGGCCGCGCTGCGCGCCGTCACCAGGTACGTGCGGATGGGGCACTCCAGCCGCAGCCCCTTGGAGTAGAACTTCTTCTGCAGCTTCCCCAGCGCCTCCAGGAAGCCCTTCAGGGGACCCTGTGACAGCGAGGAGGAACAGCCCCGTCATCCTTCCAGTCCCAGGAGTGCTGGGTGACCCCTTCTCCCCGTGAGACCCCAAACTGACCCCACAGCCACCCCTGGGCCAGCAGCTGCCGTCCCACCCCTCCTCACCCCCCACTCTGCCTCAATCCCAGAGCTGGGAGCATCCCAGAGCCTTCTCCTGCCCTCAGCCCAGCCCCACCTGTGCCAGGGGTTTGTTCTCGTGGGCCTTCTCGTGCTCAAAGAACATGTCCAGGCCATGAGCCTTCACGATCTGCTCCGACTCATCCGAGAAGAGCACGGCGTCCCCGTCGAACGCCACCCGCAGCTGCTTCTCCGACACCTCCAGGTCCCTGCTGGGGCTGAAGATGGTGGCCGCGGCGATCCCTGAGGGTGACACAGGAGGTGGCAGTCGGCCAGGGATCCGTCCCCGCGGCTCGGAGCCGAGGAGCAGAGCAAAACCGCGACGGGCCGGGAGCGAAGCGCTGCGAGGAAACGCGCCCAGGAGCACCTGCAGCTTGGCCCCGAGAGCTCCCGCAGCACAAACAACCCCCCAGCTGCCAAATCCCCCTTTGCACATGAGAATTAAGGAGGAAAAACGCTGCCTGTGCCTCAGGAGAGCTGTGGAGCCGCAGGAAAGGCTCATTTCTATGGAAACCGTGGGGCAAGGCAAACCCTAAGTGGATATCGGCTCAGGGACGTGGATATCGGAGTTATCCCTGCTGGGGTCACCCCCTGAGGGCTCCAGGCTCCCCCCGCTGCCCCCCTGCCCCGAGCTGGACCCCAGACTCACCCTCTTCAATGGCCCCACTCACTTTCTCGGCGTCGGAGGAGAGGTAGAGGTTGGTGTGATAGGCCTTGAGGTAACAGATGGGGCTGTTCCCTCCCGTCATGCAGAACCTCTCGATGAACAGATCTGGGGGCGAGAGGGACCCCGGGCTGAGCCTGGCTGCCCCCCGAGGCCAGCCTGGCTGCTGGAAGGGCTGGGGAGAGTTTGGGTTCTACTGTCGAACTTTCTGGACACCCAGAAAATCCGGGAGAAGCAGGAAAAATGGGACAAAAAACCTCGTTCTGGTGCCAAGGAATGACACCACCCCAGGGCCACCAGGGACAGCTTTGTCCCCCGCTTACCGTAGTGGTTGATGCTGTTGATCAAGCGCACCCCAACCTGGGCGTGGTTGTTGGTCATGAGGACGATGTCGAAGAGCTCCTCGCTGTCGGGGTAGAGCTCCCGGAGCTGAGCGTTCACCGCCTCCAGCGCCTGCGGCACCGCGGGGACACGGGGTCGGTGTCAGGCAGCCCCCCTGAGCCCCTCACAGCCACCAAAACACCTCTGGTCACCAAATCCATGGATGTGACTGGCCCCAGACACAGTCCTGACCCCCTCCCAGCCACCAAAACACCTCTGGTCACCAAATCCACAGATCTGACCAGCCCCAGACACAGCCCTGACCCCCTCCCAGCCACCAAAACACCTCTGGTCACCAAAACCCCCACCCCAGCTCTGCCCCGAGCCAAGCTGACATCAGCTGGGAAAAAATAGCTTCATTTTGGGGGGAAAAAAACCTCCCCAACCCAGCTACTTGTCTGTTTTCGAACACAAAAGGTTTTGAGTTATTAAATGGGCATAAATTAGCTCGACGCTGCAGAAAAGCGTTTTTCAAGCAATCAGAACAAGTCTCGCCTCACAGAGCTGATTAATTTATTCACTGGGAACGGGCTCCAGCACCCAAAACTGCACTAACTGGGGCAGGAGCGAGGAAATGTTTTTCCAGTTCAAAATGCCTCATTTCAGCACGTCAGGATTAGAAATTGGCCGGCTCGGGAGCGAGGCTAAACTCAGCCAATTTACAAAAATAAATAAATGGTAATAATAATCATAATTTAGAGAAAAAAAAAATAAAAAAAAAAAAGCCAATTCCCTAAAGGGAAACTTCAAATGTGATCCAAGGAGATGATTTGTTCAATCCTTGGGCTCAGGATGGAAAATCCAGCCCTGGGAGCAGCACATCACTTGCTGGGAGGTTCTGCCCTCTGTTTGCCCCAGCCCCACATGTGCCCCCCGAAATTTTTGGGGTCAGGGTGCAGTGGGTGCTCACCTTGACGAAGGGGAAGGCGGCCCCGGGCAGGAAGGGCTCGTTCTCGTGGTCCAGCTGGTATTTCACGTAGGCCTCCACGCCCTGCTCCGTGTAGATCTTCTGCTCCTCCTCCATGCGGAACAGCGCCCGCGAGGACACGGCGATGGTGATGGCGTTCTCGGGCTTCGGCTGCGGGCACAGGGCAGGAATTAGGGGCATGTTTGGGGATTGTGTCTGTTCAGCCCCAGCAGGAAAGGCCACGGGGTTGGTGACGCCTCTGGGGAACACCAGAGCGGCTGCACCCCAGTTCTCCAGCCCTGATGGTCCAACCCCACGCATCTGGGACACCTCAGACCTCATTCCCAAACCCTCCCGCCACAAAGAGGTTCCCAGAGCCCGTGCAGACCCCGGGAGGAGCCGCTGGAGCCCGTGAGGAAGGGATTTGTGTGGCTTTTCCCACCCCGCAGGCAGGAGAGGGCCGCGCTCTGCGGCTGAGCCGGAGCCGCATCCCGTGATGCCGTCCAGATGTGACAAACAGCCCGTGCCAGCTCAGCTCCCCGGAACGCTCGGCACAGCTACCGTGGGTGGAAACGTGACAAACAGGTGGTGCGAGCAGCGATTTGTGAGTCATTATCATTAATGTTGGAGGGCTCGATCCAAACCCTGCTGAAGCCAGCGAGGCGCCTCCGGAGGGACTCGGCAGGGACAGAGGGGACAGCGGGAATTCAAGCTCATCTTGACCCCCACGCGTCCTCCCTCTCCCCTTGCAGGGTGTTAATCCCCATCACTCACTTGCAAGCACAAAAATAAGTTAATTACTGATGGCTGGGGACAGCAAATCCTGCGGAGGGGCAGTGGCACGGGGAGCAGGACAGGGTTTGGGGGCTCCCGGAGCCAGGAACACCTCAGCCCGGCTCCTCCCCGATTTCCAGGATCCTCGTTATCCATGAGTAATCCGCCGGCAATGCCATTAGCCCAGGGTGGAGGGAGCCTCCCGCAGCTGCTCCGCACGCCCAGCTGCTCCAAAGTTCAGGCTCCCACCCTGCCCAGGGCTGAACTCCACGGGAGCCGCGGGCTGGCAAGGCCGAGGTGCCCCATCCACACCCGGGATTCGCTCCCGGCAGGGCTGGGCTCATCCTGGGGCTCCGGGGTTCATTCCCCGCAGGGCTGGGCTCACCCTGGGGCTCCGGGGTTCATTCCCCGCGGGGCTGGGCTCACCCTGGGGCTCCGGGGTTCATTCCCCGCGGGGCTGGGCTCACCCTGGGGCTTCGGGGTTCATTCCCCACGGGGCTGGGCTCACCCTGGGGCTCGCTGTGCCCCCAGCCCGGCACGGAGATGCGCCCAGGAATGAGTCAGTGGGAGCTTCCACACCATTCCCAGCTCCAGTCCCATCCCGGGCACCTCTCCAAAGGTTGCATCCATCCCCAAAATCCCCCAAATCCCCTGCAAAGCGATTAAACAGCGGGCGATTAGGACGAGGCGCAGATTAGCCCGGGCTGAGAGCATCAGGGGTCCCTTTGCCAGAGCATTTCCGGGGGAATCGGATCCCATTTGGAAACGGCAAAGGAACGACCCCCAGGATGGGCAGGAGCTGACCCACGACACCAGCACCGCTCCAGGGGATCCACAGCCAGGTCCCCACGGAGTGTCAGCTCTGAATTGGTCCAGGGCCAAGCCTTGGCACTTCAGCTCATTAATTAATAACTCCGGTGTCATGGGCCATTTATTAGCCGAGAATATTAATAACTCTGAAAGGTCTTGGGGACATCCGGCTGCTCGCTGGAGTCCTGCGGCTCCGTCCTGCTCCCGAGTCCCTGCAGGGAGGGTAAGGAAAACTTCCAGGATCCCGGAGCACCTGGAGGGAGATTCCCAGGAGAGGAAACAGGTCAGCAGCCCGGCTGGAACAGCACCGAGGCGTGTTCAGAGGGGTGAGAAGGATGTTCGGGGCCACCAGCCAAGGCGGGTGCCCAGAGGGAATTTCCAGCTCCCCGTTCCCCGGGCGCACACCTTGAGCACCTTGCGCAGCAGCTCCGGCTGCTCAAGGTCCCTTCCCCGCCTCGGAAAGGCTCCAGCCCTCGGGGAGGTTCATTTAAGAGGCAATAAACACCGCAATAAAAATAACCAGCAGCTCCAGGCCCAGCTCTGCCCCGGCGTGGGCTGCCGGAGCCGCGGGCGCTGCGGGCAGGGAGCCGCTGGGACTGGGACCGAGGAAGATTTGCACCTTTCGGAGCTCTCGGGGCAGGAGAGCCTCACCCCGGCGCTAACGCAGCTCCCAGCTCCGGCTGGGCTGGAACGGCCCCGCGCTGCTCTCAGGGAAATGCTGACATTTGAAAAATGAGGCGATTCTGCGCTGCGAGGAGGGAGCTGCATTTTGACATTTCTTTGAAGTGGAGGTTTCATTTGGAAGCGTTCCCTCCTCAAGGTTGTTTGGATGCCTCTCGGTCCCCATTAGCGCTGCAGATGGTCATTACAAAAGCTCAAAAATGAGCTCTGAAAAGCCTCAGCAACCACAGCACCTCAAATCCTCCATCTGAGAGCCGCAAACAACCCACCCAGGCTCGCTTTTCCCCAGAAATTGCCATATTTCAAGTCAAACACAGGAAATGTGCCCAAGGGAGGGGTCCCACCCCAGTCCTGGCTGGGATGGATTGGGTCCCACAGCCCCCATCCCACCACGGCCCCCATCCCACCACGGCCCCCTGCTCCGGCTGCACTGGCCCCAGAGGGTTTGGGCTGAATCACAAACTCAGTTTTCCCCTCAGAGCAGCATCCAAGGTCAGCCAAGGGCAGTGAAGGCTCATCCAACACAAGTCCAGGCTCCGCTCAGCCGAATCCGGCTGAATTTGCTGCCTGGGGATCCATGGGGAGCTCCTCTCCCTTCCCACGGGAAGGTCAGACCCAGCCCCGGCCTGAACCTCGAGCAAGAGGTTAAAAATGATGTTTAAGAGGAATATGAGCAGGGCAGGGTGGGGGAAGGTCCCATCCCAATCCTGGCTCCATCCCGAGGGTCACCCCAACAGGAGGGACACGTCCCGACAGCCCAGCCCTCAGAGGAGGAACATCAGCCCCCGGCGTGGCTCCAGGGGGTCCACAAGGATCCAAACCTCATCTCAGAAGTGTAAGAGACCTTTCCAGCTCCATCAAGTGCCAACCCCATCCCAGAGCCCAAACCCCGCAGTTTTGGGGTGAAGGTGCATTCCAGGAGCGACTGGGAACAGCCCAATGCTCTCGCTGCAGACCCAACAGCTGGCGGCCTCTGAAACGCTGCTCTAATCAGATGCAAATCCTAAGCAGCCCCCCAGGGATTAGAGGGAGACATTTGGAAATCCCTCAGGCTCCCAGGGTGTGCAGCGGGGCCGTGTCCTCCCATCCCTGAGAGCCACAGGTGCCCACAGTGCCACCCAACCCCATCCTAAAATCCTGCAGGAATTCTGGCAGCTCCAGGCACTTCCCTGGATGCTGCAGAAGGCCAAACTCCTGATTAATTCAATATTCCAAGGTGGATTTTGGTCACAGAAAGGAAGAAGAAGGATTTGCTCTAGGGTCAAGCAACTGCCCCCGTTGGAATTGTAACTGGAATTGTCCCCGTTCCAGTTACAGCATCCCAAAAATCAGGCACAGCGGTGAGAGGGGATGAGCAGGAAGGGAGCCAGAAGAAAAGCGGCTCCCACTGACCCCACTCGGCGTCACCGGAGAGGCTGGGGGACATTGCCAGCATTGCTGAAGGGTGACAGGTCTCATCGCTGACCTCCCTGGCAGCGGAGCAGCCGCGGGAAGAGCCAGGACCACTGCAAAGCCGGAATGCCCCGTGAACCCATTGCCCAGCCAGGAACGGCTTCCCAAAATCCCCTTTTCTCCTGTCCCCTCGCAGCTCTCTCCTGCTCCCGTTTGGCCAAGGGGATGGACAGACCCAGCACCCCAAAGGGCGCAGACGGGTGACACCAAACCCCACTTCCCGCAGGAGCGCCGGGCACCGCGAGCCCCCTGCTCGGGATCAGATTAAAGTTCAGGGGGACGGCCGGGGCTGCTCTGGGTTTTCCAAGAACATTATTTATACTGCGGAAAAGCGCCCTGCAGCCGTCCGTCCGTCCGTCACGGGCTGACAGCTGCCTGGCTGCGGGAGGGCAGCCGAGCCGGCTGCCCGCGGGCACGGAGCCCCCAGGCTGACCCAGCCGAGGGGCGCAGGGCCTGGCGTCGTCCCCAGCCCCACAGAGAGAGGGATGGCACAGCCCAGCGCCAGGGTCTGAGCACCTGGATCTCGCTTTGCAAAGCTCCTCGCTGTCCCTGTGCCTCAGTTTCGGGGGTTTAGTGGTGACAGAACCACGAGGAGACGAAAAGGAGGAGCCCGGGGGTGACACCCATGAGCACGGAGCACAGGGAGCTGCACCCTGTCACCAAGGCGGGCTGTCCCTCTCGCTGGGCAGGGCACAGCCAGCGGCTACGTGAGCTGGCAGCGCGTCCAGGACCGCGGGTGGCATCCGGGGAAAAGCACAGGGGCCACCCTAAGTGACAGCCGGGACTTGTCCCCTCGCGGAGAGGCCGCACACAGAGCTCTGGCACGGAAGGTGGCCGCTGTCACCGGGCCCCCGATCCCTCTGCCATAGCCCCAGGTTTTGGGTGTTCCGCAGCCCCGAGGGTGGCTGGGGGTGAGGCTGGGGGGGCTCACAGGCTGCAGGGTAGGGTCCAGCCCCTCGGGCACGGCCCCCAGCCCCACCAGCCCCCGGCCCTGCTGCTATTCCGGGCACGGCCGCCCTTCCAGGCGCTCCCGTGTTGAACCCGGCAGGCTCAGCCCCGGTGGATATCGCAGCCTCTCCCTCTAATCTCCCGGAGCAGCAGAGCCCGGCAGGGGCAGCTCCGCCGCTGTCACACCCCCGCGGCCCCGGGCACGGCTCCTGGGCTGTCCCCGGCTCTGTCAGTGCCACCCCTGGTGTCCCTGGCAGGGCCTCCCGCCTTGGCGCAGGGGACAGGCGGCTCATGGGGCACCGGGCCGCTCTGCAAGGACACCTCAGCCCCGGAGGGACCCGGCAGCACCTCAGGGACCCGCAGGAACCCCGAGAGAACCCGGGCAGCCACGGGTAACCCAGGGATGCCATGAGGGAGTGGGAGCGTCCAGAGAGAGCCAGGGCATCCCCGAGGAGCTGGATGGAGGCAGGGGGTCAGAAAAACACCAGGGACATCGCGGGGGACCCCACAGAGCCTGCAGGAGATGGGGGACACGGGGAGACTCAGGGGACCCCAAAGCACGCGGAGGAAACGGGGCACTGGGAAGGACCCCAGAGAGCCTGGGGGAGATGGGGCACCGACAGACACCCGGGGGGCTCCTCGGGGGAATCCAGAGAAGCTGAGGCACCCAGGAGGAGCCCGGAGAGCCTGCAGGAGATGGGAGACCTGGAGAGCCCCGGGGGCACCGGGGGAGATGGGGCAGGCGGGGCGGAGGGGCCGCGTCCCCCCGGGGCGGGGGCACCTCGGGGGCTCTCACCGATTTGGGTTTCTTCTTGGGGGCGAGGTTGTCGTAGAAAGCTTTGGCTTCATCCCAGGGCCGGCCCGGCGCCCCGGCGGGGCCCGGCGGCTCCATAGCGCGGCGGCTCCGCGG
>VYZT01000089.1:609-67094 GCA_013400735.1 Pomatostomus ruficeps
TACAAGCGATAGAAGGTTCTTTATTTGCTTTTAGTTTTATAAGACATTCCCTACCTGGAGCTTCTGCATTCCCAGTCAGAATTCCCCTGCCCTCTGAAGATGCTCTCATCTAATACTAAATGATGTATGAGACTCAAGCGTGGAATAAATCATAACTGCTGCACCAATCTTGTTTTCCCTTTGTAGTCTACAAAACAGCACAAGAAATGAACAGTATTGTCTGTTCCACATCCGCTGCTATGAACAACTCCAGATTATCTTTTTAATTACAAATAAAAGAAAGATGAACAATCTTGGAGATCAGAAAACCACCTTTCTCCTTTGAGCTAAGCAACAGAACCCTTTGAAGGGAATGACCTTCTTTAGGCTGCTTAAGAATTGATGACATTATTAATTTGTCTTTTCTATGGAGTCCCTTTGCAAATAGTGGCTTTCTAGAATCCTAGAATCATTAAGGTTGGAAAAGATCTCTAAGATCAAGTCTGGCTGTTAACCTACCATCACTGTGTTCACCACTAAATGGAAACAGCTGAGCAGCTACTTCCAGGGCCTGGGAATCCAGCCTCCTAAGTGTGGCTTGTATGTAGAGGACTTGTGCAGGCAGACTCTAAGCTTCTCAGGCTAAGTCAAAAGTTGAAGATTGGAACTTACGTCATACCTGATCCTGTCATAAATAGTTACAAAACTGTGTCTTGGACACGTGTTTGCTGCTTTGCCACTGCTCTGGCCATGAAGAAAACCTTGTGAGTATGACAGAAATGGTGTTCCACATCTGCAGCCAACCTGAAACCATTGCATTTTCTCAGGAGGAGAAAGCCTGTTGCTAAGTTGGAAATCTCATGGTGGTACTAGCAGTTGATAGCTTCAGTTCATAGGGTCATCTTTTAAACATAATTATTTGCCTGTTATGCCTAATTCCTAATTTAAATAGCCTCTTACTCTTACACTTTCCCAGCTGCCCAAGACCCCAGCTGTTCCTAACCAGCCACAAGATCATTCAGTGTCTGTCAAAAGATTCTTCTGAGGCAGAATCTGCAGCATACTGAAAAATCAGTGATGAGTGAAACCAGCTAATATGACAGGACAATTTAAGATCCAGTTTCATTTTATGTTATATATGTTAATTGCTCTATATTACTTTTGCAGTGGAAAAATGCCCTCTGTTGTGTCAAGCCTTGTATTAAAAAGAAAACTTGCTCTGAAGGGTTTATGAAGTTAGTAAGAAATGAAAGAAAAAGGGAGAAGATAAGGATGGAGGAATACAGGATAGTAATAAGATGTAAAAGATGTATTTAATAAATATCAGCCTAGGTATTATACACTTATTCAGTGTTCCTAAGGAATTATAAGGTTGTTTCCCCTATTTTAAAAGGCACTTTCTTCTTTTGTATTCTGGTATCACACATTAAGAGAAAAAATAGGTGAAGTGTGTATTTTGCTGACAACATTAACAAAATAGAAGAGTTTTTTTCAGCTATAAATTCTTCTTGTGGCAGCTTGGAGAAGTGACAACTGTGATTACTCAAGAATTTATAGGAAGTATGTTATTTGGTACATCTGTTGTTGTTTTAGCAGGACAATGATAAAAGTTTGGCTAGGTGTTCTCTACTACTTAAAGCTTTTTAAAATTATGTCTTACTGCAAAAAAACTCAGTTACATTACAAAAAGAAGTAATTTTAAGCTTTTTCTCTATGTAGAGTACATCAAGTGTCATAATCAAACTTACTTTTATGAATCTTCAGGTTTGAGTATGATTTTGAAATGTCAAATTAGCATATGACCTTTACTTGTATTTTTAACCTTCTGTGAAGTAAAAAGAATTATACTAGTAAGATATGTTTTCGGAATAATGATTGCTAGGCATGTACTCCTGTGGAAACAGCAAAACGTCTTTTGCAAGATTAAACATTATTAAAGAAATTAGATAAGTGAGTAGGTCGTACCTCTTCTTAGCATTCAGCTCGGATAGTTGTCAGCAGCAGTAAAGGGTTGACTATTTAAAATAGATTGCCAAACTACATAAACAACTATAAAGTTACAGGAGATAAATGCTACTCTGCCTGGATAATTGTGTTCATTAGCTTCAACATACCATTTGAGACTTGCCTACTGCTTATTTTGGATTGGACATAACAGGAAGAGAATGGAAGGTAGCTAGAGAGTAGCCAAGGGATGAGGTATGTTCCAGATGCTGAAAGAAGTCTTGGGGTGTCCCAGCTGGCATGTTTCTTCATAGAAACATAGATTAGTTTGATTTGGAAGGGACCTCTACAGGTAATGTAGTTCAGCCTCCCTGCAGTGAGCAGGGACATCTTCGTCTGGATCAGGTTGCCAAGAGCCCTCTTCCTACCTGACCATGAATGTTTCCAGGGCTGGGCCTGCCAGTTTTTTGTAGAGAGAATAGTGTATGTGCATGTGTGTGCATGCAAAGCTGAGCTGTTGGAGTAGAGTGAATCAGTGGTATGCAGTCCTTTGAATAAAAGTGATATGTGCATTGCTAGAAATTTAATATCACCTGATTTTTACTTGTCAGTGTCCTGATGTTACCGATTTATGGGGAAAAGGTACTATTTATTTGTTAGAGATGCCCCAATATGGTTTGAAAGCTTGCAGGGGGACTGTGTGAGAGATATATTTTTGCTTGGTATTCTTATGAAAGCAAAACATTGACACTGATAAGCAAACAGCATAGCAGCTGCCAAGGTGTGTTCCCATGACCCTGGCCATGTCTCAAAAGCATGGGAGGCATGCAGAGGGTTGGGCAGGTGCGTGGATACATGGGTTCTTCGGCAGGTTCAGTGTGCCTTGACATCACTAAAATGACATCAGAGCTGCTCTAATGAGGCTGGGTCAGCTTGCTGGGCCTAGCTATGAGGGCTTTCATTGCTGGCATAAAGGAGTTATCACCTTGTCAGGGTTGTTCTTTGAGTAGACTGAAAACTTTCTACAGAAAGTAGCTTTTTACTTGCAAACATTTTTTATTCAACTTACTTGAACCCTCTAGGTATGCTGCAGAGCCTGGTCTTTCAGCTCTGGGTCTGAGCCTTCCACATGGGCTGTCTTGGGATTAAAGAGTTATGAGCCATGCTCTGAGGGCTGAGATTCAAAATGCCCCAGTCTCGAGACATCCAGGCATTCTTGGAAGCACTCTGGCTGCCAAACTGCAGGCAGAGCTCTGTAGTGGTCCTTCCTTCTGGCATTTGGGCTTTTTAGCTACCTATCTTACGAAAACAAAGGCTGGGAGGCCCTGTTGACACTGGGGTCTTGACACTGGAATTGCATTGTTTTCTTAAGAAATGTGGCATTTTTAATATTTTCCCTGTGATGAGAAAATCTGAAATTTCCATTACTTGTTTCAGATAATTTTTATATTTCAGTTAGTAGTTTGCATTTACTTACAACAAAATAAGTCTGACTTTCCATAAGCTCTGGTTTTTGCTGCTCAGTTCTTCTACCTTTCTCCTTTTCTATTTCTCAACTGGTTTGCTTCAACCTATTATCCATTTACACATTAGGAACTTTATTATTTATTTGTTACTGGAGGTGCCTTTAGATTTCTTTTAACTGTTGGGAAGGCTTGACTGTAAAATTGTGTGGAAGTTGTTACCTGTTTCCACAAACAACTGTACATAACAGAGTGTAGCATGGGATTGGAAACACGAATCTGGAGGTTAGGGAGGAACAAGGGGCTGCTTAGTAAATGTAAGCAGGAGGATGGGAAATTGTGGCAATAGCTAAATTGGCTGCTGCCACAAGAACATAAAAATGTGCAAGCCACATGAGAGAAAGGTGTGATTTCTCTTTTGTGTTGCCTAATTTGTAAATAAAACAGTTAAAAAGGACAACAGTACCATAGTAAGACTAGTTTCCACAAGGGCAATTTTATTTGTCACTTCTCTGGTGCTACCTGTTTGATAACAAAACAACAAAGTGAGGCCTCATTTTATGACTTTAATGAAAATGATAGCCCTGACTGACTATGGGAGACTGATTTCAGATCAGCTGGGGAGAGAGTATTCATGGTTAAAATACTACTACAAAAATGCTTTGAAGGGAAATATGAGTAAGATTTTCCCCCTGATGTTCAATATACAGTGGCATGTCTTCTTTTTTCCCATGTCAGTAAGTAAATTGTCTCAAAATAAATTAACGTTATTGCTTATCACTAGTTGGAATATTGGGCACTGTTATTCAGTTTTCCTTTTCTTGTGTAAAACCCAAGCAATAACATCTGCTGAGGGAGAGGGAGGTCAGACACCCTAATTTTGTCTGTAGCATTGCCTCCATTTGCCCCACATTATGGAGCCTACAGTACTTTAAGCATCTGGGATCAGTGGACTACTCCTCACTTTGGCCTGTCTTAGACCTCCTCTTTATTCCCTTCTCTGTCCTTCCTTGAAGAGTATTTCTTTAACATATAATGTATAAGAAAATGAAGATCTGAAAAGAGGAAATAACAGACGAAGTGGAAAACAGTGCCCAAAATGCAGTAGAATAATGAGGATTGTGCACTTCACAACTAGTGCTACTGCAGTGCTCATGGTTCTCCAAACCACTGCTGTGGATCAGCTCATACACAGGTTTGAGACTTTACAATCTGTAAAGATCCATCTCTGCCTTTTTGGATATGGAGGCATTTTTCAACACAGAAGAGTGGGTGCAGTTCCCCTGGCCAGCATTTTTAGCATGGCAGACATTGCACACTGCTGGTTACAGGTCAATTGCAGAACTGTACAAAAATCTGAATTTCATTTCTGGCCTTTTTTTCAGCACAAATACAAAGCATAGCCACACACTGGCTACTATGTAGAAAATGAACTGCATCCAAGGTAAAACCAGCACAAAGGCAGAAGTAAGTTAGAAATTTAAGAATAGCTAATAATGTAATAGGCTATAAATATCAGCATCATAGGTCATGATTTTACAGGATCATTAACTGAAGTTTGTAGCAAAATTTTACCAGTTTATTTAACAGCATTGTCTTGTAACAGCTATATGCTATTAATTCAGGAGACAGGTTATTGGAAATATTTTTATGACACTGTTACTGCCCTTAAACTATTCCATGTGTGTTTTAAACAATTTGTATGTTCCATTACTCTGTGCACTCCAAAAGTTAGGCTGAGTTCAGAAAGAATGTGTCCTTTTCTGTGGTTCATGGTTTGTCTATTGGTTCATCTAACTTCAAAAAGATAATTATGACATAAAAATTACATTTTTCCACATCAAAGTGACCTAGTCAAAACTTCAGTTGAAAATTTTATGAGGTCTATGGTGTAACTTATTAAAAAAACCCAAGAGAGTTTAGATTATAAAGAGCCATTTTTGACCAAGTAAACTGACAGGCAAAGTTATGAGGATTTCTAAATTTCTAATAAAGTCAAGGAAGTGCAGAACATAAGAGGAGTCTAAATATTATTACAATTTTCATTGCATGATGCAACTTCCACATATATATTAATTTTTTTGGTCCTGTGCTCTTCAAGGTTAATTGTGATGACCCTCAATGTAAAAAATGCCACAGGAATCAACAATATTCCTGTGGCATTTTATTCCAATAAAAAAGCATTACCTCTAGCATTATAGGAGAAAATTTTCTGGTTTTACAGTGCTGAACAGCCTCATTTGCAGAGACTGGGAACTGTCTTACACAACAATTTCATTTTGTTGATATAATCATGGCTTTGTATAGCCATTTACATAATGACATTATGGGTCTGTAAGAGAAATAGGATTATATTATCCCATAACAAAGTTACTGAGGTTTTGGTATAATACGGAGACTCTGCTTTTACATAGGATTTTCATGCGAACCCTCTTTAAAGGAAATGATTTATCTATTATCACACTGCTCTTTTTGAGGTCTTAAGTAGACCTGAAAAACCTAGGCCTTTTCCTGACTGTCTGCTGGTGATAGGTGGCAATTTCACTCCAGGTCACTGTGGTGAACAAACTCTTCTTTCACATGAGTAGCTTGTCCATTCTTGTCCTCTGTGTATGTGTACGAGAAAGTGAAACACAACAAAGTTGAATGTGTGGCTTTGTCACACATGTTTCTTTACAGGAGGATTTGCTTAATATACACGGTGTGTGCAAAAGAGGAAGATCTCAAAAATTCTGAAGGGTATGATGGGCAGTGATTGGACAGTGGGATGGTTCCTTTGCAAGGGGGATGTGCTTCCTTGTAGTTGATCTCTCCATAGTGGTGAGTGTTCTGATTGGAAAGGTTGCATCAATAACAGGAGATTCACTTAAAATGAAGATGTTGCCTCAGAGTTTTTAATTCTCAGTCATAAATCTTTGCCAGAAATCTAAATAACTCTCTCAGTTTTCCAGACCTGTTCATTATGCAAAACCTCTTTGATGATAGTACTAGCAAAAGCAAGAGAAAATATATCCAAATGCACTGGTAGAATTAAGACTCCCTTCACAGCCCAAAGATGTGAGATGATATCTGTTATCTTCATCATTTTTTACTGACCAGCCATTTATGAAATGCTTCTCCACTGAAGATGTAATAGTTTTCATTTAAAATCTTGGTACTAGATATTTAGTTTGAGACCAGCTGTGACACTTAAGTATTTCCTGCTTTGATGAACCAGATGATGAAATAATGTAATTAGTCTTCTCATGAGAAGCAATCAGAAGTATGATAGCTTTCCTATTTAAGAATCAATATAATGGAAAGATAGTAAAATCTGGCAGGGCATCTCTAACATGAATGCTTTATTATGAAAAAATGAAAGCTTCATACAGATTTGATTACAGAGGATTACTTCTCTTCCTTTGCAATAGCCAGGGATTAGCAAGCAGTCCTTATCCTTCTGCATACTCTGTGTGTCTGTGTGTTTGTGAGAGAAGGGAGTATGTGAGTGAGATTTAGAGATACAAGTATTTAGTTTTCTTTCTCTGAGTGGGTACTATAGGTGATTATTTCATATTTGCAAGACCTTTATTCTTTATTCCATTTCTTCATAGCAGGGGTGCATGTGATGGTCCTCAGCTGGTATGAACTTGTGAATTTTCTTGGAAGTTGATGAAATGGTGCTAGATTACGCAAACAAAGCCTTTGCCTGACAGCTTCTGGTGTCCACTTTCCTCATCCCTGATCATCCCTTCTTTGAATTTCTCAGCTTATTCAGACTGTAGAAAACAACAGATAGCTCCCTATAAGTCAGGCGTAGTATTTTCTAAACCATCTGTGACTATTTTTTGACTCATTTTTTCCATGTAATCCCAGCATTTTTACTCACTGCATCAGACATAGCTCCTTCCATGTCTTACAGGGGTATCAAACCAAACCATAATTGCCAGCTACACGTGTTTTTAATTAGTGCCTTGCCTTGAAGGAACTGAGCTGCTGGTAGCAGCTAAAGGTATTTGAGTTCCCCGTCCTGTGAATGTTGCAGCCTCATGTTATAATCCACATTCATAACCCACCTCCTCTAGAAATGAACTACAGCTGCTCCTGGTATCTAACATTTTAAACTTCTTTTATATCTTTTATTGACCCCACAGTTTTAGAAATATTGAGCTAAGTATCTAACAATTCTTGCTTCTAGGTCGCATGGTGTATTGGAGTTGGGTAACACTTTCACCTGCAGATGTTCCCTTTTTTTCTGCTTGTCCTAGTATAGCCTGCTCATGTTGAGATAGAAATCTATTTAGGCTGAGAAAGGCAAATAATTCAGGAGGCTTTCTAAAAGCAGCCAGAGCATTTATCTACTTCAGTTACAAGTATTCCATCTCTGTGTAGCAGAACTCTTTGTCTAGGGAGAGCTTAATATCAGATACAGTTTTCCCACTGGATGGGGATCTTTAATGTATCACTTGTGAGTAGTAACTCTCTTCGCTGACATTTACAGTTGATATTTCTTACCTCCTAATGTTTCCAGACACTGAGCCTTCCAGGAGGGTCTGAGCCGACTCAGGCTGGGGCGCATTCTTCTCCTCTGGTAAGCTGTTTTGCAGTTTTGAATATCTCAGCTATTCAAAAAAAGGCAATGTGACTTTGCTAGCCCTCAAGAGTACATCTGTCTTACTGACTCACCACAGAGATGCTGAAAACAAATATACTTGCCAGTCCTGATAGCGGTGCTTGGCTCATTGGCTGTTTCATGCAGTTGGAAGAACACAGCCAAGCCTTCTCAGGAAGGGCTTTGGGCAGATAGGTCAAAATGGCAGAGGCACCCAGCCAGGACAGCAGCTCAGTTGGCGTGAGAGCTGGACTGCTGCATCATCTGGTTCATTAGAGGGTGAAGAACTTGATTGTCACAGCTGGTGTCACAGTGAATCTCTGGCACTCTGAAGAAGAAAGAGAATTGTTGCGTGTGACCAACATGGACTCTAGGAAGAGATGACTGGTAGCATACAATGAAGGAGCTTTTATGAGGACCTCTAAGATAAGAGTAAGAAATCTACATAAAGTTGGAATTCCAAAATAATGGGTCAGTATAAAGCTTAGGATTCCAGGTGAGAACTTGTAATGCATGCCAAGGTTGTATAAAAAAGGTAGCCTCCACTACTAACCTTTAATATATTTCATGAACTTCTCACTTTCTTGAAAATTTGATCTATGATGAAGATTCTCTTTAGTTTGAGAGGCTTGAGATAATTTCTGAGTTATTTTCTTTTCCAGTTTTTGTTTGTAGTATGCTTAGCCAAGCAAAATGCTTAGCCATATATAATGGAAAAGATCAGAAAGACAACTCAGGCTGTTGTTTTTAAGGCACCACCTTTTACATGCTTATTACCTAGCGAGAGGCTGAGACTCATGTGTGCCAACTCACTTTTCTGGCTTGTTTACTCCATCTTTGGGAGCATGATTGTAGGTGGAGAATGAAAATGGAGAGTTCTGAACTAGATGAGAAAAAGCAGCGATGATTTCAAAGCACTGCAATGAAGGATAGTATCTCAAATATTGTCATGGTCTCCTGTCTTACCTGGCATGTTCTTCTAAAACCCCTTTGTTGTGGTAGGAGTGGCTGTTAACTGAAGAAAAGCAGCAAATACTGAAAACCACTGATGGT
The DNA here is from genome assembly GCA_013400735.1 of Pomatostomus ruficeps. NCBI lineage: Eukaryota > Metazoa > Chordata > Aves > Passeriformes > Timaliidae > Pomatostomus > Pomatostomus ruficeps. The sequence goes on from VYZT01000089.1 coordinate 9,640, forward strand.
GGCACTAGAACCCTATCCCTCTATTCTCCTCCCCAGAAAGCTAATAAAGAACATAAAAAATAGATGTTATCAGGCCATCAAGAATTAACAACATGCAGCAGATGGTAACACCTACCCTTTGCTATATATCTAATTTTAGCCCAGACTATTTATCAGCAAATTGTGGCAAAGGTTAAGGAATCCAGCACCGAGGAGTGGGAAGCAGGAGGGAGCAGAGAGGTTTTCTCTCACTTCTGGCCTTCTTTCAGATTATAATTTTAATCAGTGGCTTTGTACACCATGATTACCCTCGGCGAAATGAATGAAAGTGTTTCCTTCAGCCTCAAACTATCAACTGGTAAGCTGCCAGTTGAAATCTATGACATACCCCCCCAAAAATGGGGCTATATTTCATGGCTGAAATTGAACTATATCCCTGAAGGTGTTATCATAGGAAATGCAATTACCTTAGGCAGTGTGTGTGAGGTGGGCACATGTGCTTACGGATGCAGGTAAGTATTTTCACTCATGTTTTGTCCTTACCTCTCTGCTTTATTTGCTTTTCTTTCCTGACACTAGCAACAGCGTGATTTAGGACAGTACATTGATGCATGTTGGATCTGTCACTCTTGGGATGGAATATCTAGACTGAGAGCATGTCTTCACCACAGGCATAACTCAGGCTCCCACCTCTATTTTAGTACAAATCTCTCTGTCAGCAGCACACTTAAACTTTTCACCTGGGCTTATGTGAGCTCTGAACAGGTGTTTGAGTGGCACAGTCTAAAGTCAAGGTCACAGCTGAAAGGTGGCCCAACTCAGCACTGCAGCCTGTCCAATGCAGGGAATGGCTGAAAAGTGCTGGATGAGAAAGAAAGAAAGAAAGAAAGACGTCAGGATTTCTCCACTTGGAATGCAGGATGCCACAGCTGGGGTTAGCAGGCTGTGCACCAGGTGTGTTTGAGACCAGGTGGTCTGGTTTCTGGAGGAGAAGCTGGTGTCACTGCTGGAGGTGTCCACCCCAGATGCTGCAGCCCCCCAGCAGGTGACAAGTGGCATTTAGCAACCTTATCTGTGTGCCTTCCCCCCGCTGTTCACTGAGACCAGACCACACCAACTCTGCAAGAGACTTGGCTCACGGGTGTGCACCCTCACATCCTATAGCGCACAACTCTTGCCTTGGTGCTAAACAAGGGCTGACTGGATTTCATGTCCAACCTACACCGTTTGATGTGTGTTTTCTTGCGCAATCCCTGCTAGGTCTCTTGGCCATAGGCTTAAATTTACCCAGGAGTCCAAAGATACAAGGAGGGTCTGCAGATTAGAAGAGACCCGAAAACTTCTGAAAGAGAATGTAAGCAATGGGAGCAAAACACTGGCAAACCTTCCTTTGCTCTGCCTTTGAGAGGGTCATGTATACATTTAATTTATTTTTGTTAAATTGCGGTATCACAAACTGTGTTTCCTAGTGGGAAGTTCTGTACCAAGACGTTTAAAATGTTTTTCTGCTGTGGATGGTTTGTATAAAAAGCACTTCAGTGAGAAACAAACTGCCCTGAGTTGCACAAGTGAATAAAAATTACTTGAATCCCTGATTCTGATGTACTGATCAACTACAGTGAGTTTTCTGTATTTTGTGCCTGGTTTGAAGTGCCTGAAAGTTATTAGGGTTTATATTTATTATTTAACAGACTTCTCCTGGGAAGACAGCTCTGGCCTCCATTATGATTTTCAAGAATAAAAAGCTCACAAACCTACTTATTTTGAAAGTTATATTAGTGGAAAAAGGACTGTTGATTTTTTTTTAAGGTTGAATTTTCACATTTACAGTTTGAAAGATCATTCATAAGGAATCATTTTTCTTTAAAGAACTGCTGCCAATTTCACAGGTGCATGCATTAAATTTGCGTATGGCGTGAGAATAGCTTTTCTTGAGTAGTCAAAATCTGAAATAATGATTTTATTAGTTACGTAAAGTGTAATTTGTTACCCCTGAGTGAATATAGTAGTGCTGGTCATTACAAAGTATGCAAGAAACCCAGTGATGACAATGATTCTTATATAAATGCTAACCTATGTGAGCATTTAAGAAGGAGAGATGATTAATAAAGTAGCATAACTGTGCATTCCAGGATTCCCATAGCTTCAGTACCTCTTCAGCTCATAGTCAACATCAAGCAAAATCACTTGCTAGGCAAATTCTGCTGTTACAATGGAGCACTTTTTTTTTCTTGTTAGCGAATACAAATAATAGAGAAGAGAAAAAAACCCTAACTTTAAGGTTTCTTAGTCCCATACCCTTTTACTTATGATCTCAATAAGTTAATAACTTCTAATAAATGCTATAAAAAATACAGAGAACAAATGGTATTTGATTGTATAGCAAAGGTGGAAAACAAACATGCGTTTTTGCCTTTATCCAGCTGACTACTCCATCTCTGAGCAATGAGCAGTAAGCCAGAGTCTGATTCGCTTCCTCAGCTGCCTTAAACTGCAACAGGCCTTAAGAAGAGACTTTCTAGCACTAATAGTGTTCAAATTAAACTTTCAGAGGATTCATTCAAGTTTAAAGTTTGAATATCTTGACACACAAGAGGCAAATGCCCTTCCTCTGAAGGACTTTATTCTGCAGCATGCTCAGGAACTCGCAACAGCCTTGAGTTAATTGAATGCAGTCTCCGAGAGAAATGTAAGACATGCAGACACAATGCAATATATTCAAGTGTTTGTCCATATGTAAGTACTTAATTGATTGTGTTGCTATGAAGCACAATTCAAGGTTATTGTATTATCTTTAGCACAAAGCTGTACAATTACAAAATCATACAGGTTGCAAAATACATTTAAGGGCAAGGTAGGTTTAACTACTATGTTGGGATTGACAATGAATTACTTTTCCTCTCTTTATCTTACTGTACCCTTCATAGCTCAGGGACATCATCTGATGCTTGGTGAAATCCTAGTTCTATTCAGATTTTCTGCTAGGAGGATTGATGGTAAAAGAAATTGTGTGTGGTTTCCAAGGGCATGCATTCATGTTAAATATGGTTCACATTTAGAGTCTCTATTCTTGACCAGTTCAGATCATTCATGTATTATGCTTTAAGCCTCTCAATAATATGTAGATGTGAAAAAAGCACACAAAAATGCTATACAGGGCTTAGCCTTTCTGTCTTCTCTTTCTAAACCTTTTATGCACCTTTTCTACATGACCATGAAGTCTAGAAACTTACATAAAAGCTGAAATTCTCCTGGAAATAATTATTCAAAGGTCTGGGGAAGTGCTGGGAAGTGCTGGCATTTCCAGAATTTTAATGAGATTGTGAGAGTTGGATTCTCCTTTTTCTTCTATCCAAGCATCCATCTGGACCTTGTGAAACTCATGTGAAGACAGATTTGAAAGCAACACTGTCTTACATTCCCTTCCTTTAGGTAAAAAAAAAAAAAAAACAAAACCATAAAAACCCCCAAACAAATTGGAGGAGTCTTGCTGGACTAGAAATATTGTATTTTTGGATTGGATTTCCTATTTTTTCTTCTGTTTACCATCAGTGCAGCTGCACTAAATGAGGAAGACCTGGGGCAGCAGGCAGAGGGCAGACAGGACCACAGGGCGTGTGGATACTGCACCAACCTCTGTCACTCTCCCTTGTGGTACAGTGGTGAGGAGGGGGTGACAGGATCAAAGGGAAGATTTTGGTATATTCAAGAAAAAACTAAACCTCATTAAAGGCGTATAGTATTTTTACTGGCCAAGCAAAAGGCACAAGCTTTCTTTCCCCTCATTCCTCTTCAAGCACAGATATGCTTCAAAATGTACAATTTGTGTGTGTGTGTGTGTGTGTATAGCTGGGGGAAATGACATAATGTACATTTTAGAATTGTAGCTATAACTTAAAATGGTGAGGTAGCTACAAATATTGTTGTCCAGTATTTGGAATCTTAATTCCTTGCTGTTTAAGGCAGACAAAAATGTTTGTAAAATCTCTCAAAAAGCTGTTTTTTTAAACAAGTGACAAGCTAAAGCTAGAACATAATGGCCAGGAGCTTTTTAGCAAATTAAATGACATGATATTATTAGTATGAGTGTTAGATAGGAAATACTTCCCAGGAAAAACTATTTGGGGGTATTCCATTGGGGAAGTAAAATTATTGTGAATTTTGAGTAGATTTGTGAAAGGAATTTCCATGCAGAAGAATTTCCATTACCTTATCTATTGTATCTATTAATTAGATGTAGTCTGTCTGTATATAAGAGAACAGAATGTATATATATGTATGTATAGATGTACGTATATTTATTTCTGTACATAACTGAATGAAATGCCTTCTGCATGTTCAGTTATGGAGCCTGTATCATCTAATCCTCTCTGAGACTGCCAATGCTGTGATTTCCTCAATTAAAAAAGAATATGGATTGCATGCTACTGTATGTGTTCTTAGGTTTCTCCTTTGAATTTGATAGGAAGTTATGGGTTTTCACATTAGTTCTGAGAACCTAAAGCACTGTACACATGCTAACAAATGCCTCAGACCTAATGAGACAGGAAATTGAGAAGCTGAAACAGAATAATAAAGGAAGAAAAACACTGATGCTTGCATGATCTTGGAAAATTACTGTTATGTTCTGTTACAGACATTAAAATAACTTAGGCAAGGATTTACTACTGAAGAAAAGTAGACATGGGACTAAACCTAGGGTAAAAGAGCAAAACCAAAACATTATGTCAAACAAAAAGCCTTCGGAAGAGAAGAGACACCAATCAAGATACAAATTGAGTTTTAAAAGTATTTTTAATTAAAATGTTTCATTTAATATAGACAATAATACAAGAGAATTATATCTGAACTACAGAGTAGGTTTATCTATAGGAGAGCTTCTAGATGCTGGTTAAGGAGTTATGATTTATATTATCCAAAATTAACACAGCTATAAAAATGTCTATCTGTTAGCAGTTTTGATAATGCATCTACCATTTTAGTGCCTAAGCATTATTTCCTCTTTTCATCTTGCGTAAAAAACAACAACCAAGGACCCGTGGAGAGTTCTCATTTTTAAGGGTGTTCTGGGCCAAACTCTTTAACACAGCCACCTGCAGTAATTGCCCAGCCTTACTATTCATTAACCATTTGTTGAATTTTGTTTCCATGACAATTTCCTATATTATGCTATCTCAGAAACTCAGTAGAATTCAGACATCAACTTGAAACACCTAAATGTTTCTCTGAGTTGCATCTCTTGTTTCCTTGGCAACTTCCTCTCAAGTCACCCTAGGGTATTCCAAGGCACCCAAGACAAATTTCATCGCATTGATCTTTTTAATGAATTTACACTGACCTGCAGTATACGTATTGTACCAAACTTAAAATATTAGATGACAGAATCTTTATTGATTTCATTCAAATGCTGCTTCTCAGCCAAAATCCAATTACTTCGCCCCAGTGTGTACATTTTCCTCATTAAGGCTGCAAAAACAATGCTGTGAGGCGCTATCTATACGTATGCAGACCAATCTGAAGATTAAAAACAACTCTGCATACCAAGTGCAATATTTCTGTCAGAAACAAGGGCATGTTTTTGCTGCTCTGGAGTAAAGTATGATTATTAAAATAAATTCTAATGAGAAAAGGTAAATGCAGAAGAAATCTCAAGAGGCATTGGTACTCATGTTCTTTTTGGTACATTGCAAAGGCAGTAGTTAAAGAGATCATAGCACAAGAAAAATCCCAGATGCTAAATTCCATCCCTCAGCCCCAAAGGAAAACACAGCTAACACTGATTCCGTGCTGGTCACGATCTTGGTGACTCAATAGGTCTTCCCTAATTCTGCATATGCTTTGCCTATCTTGGAGCATTAGAAGAGGCTGAAATAAGCAAGATGAATCTTGTATCTTGATTGCAGTCTCTTCCTCCAAAGTCCCTTAAGGAAAGAATGTCCAGTTCTGAGAAAATATTTATACTCTATAGTGGGTAAAGACCATTTTCATCTCCCACTTTTCTCCTTTCACATTTACTGGTCCCACAGCCTAAGGAAGTGAAACCAGGATCTGTCATATATGAATGGAAAAGTAAAAACCAGATCAGACCCTGAAAATTAATCTTTTCTGGAGATAAGAAAGGACCGAAAAATCTAAGATCTCCACACCAGAGTCTTATCCCTATCTGCATTATTTAATCCTACCATACTTGGTTTCCCTAGTGTAAATCCATATCCTATTATTTCTGAACCTGGCCTACCTTCTCACATTGGCATCTGTTCTTTGCTGATCTCAACCCTGGTTTAGCATCTTCCCATTTTTCTCGTGGCTTCCTTTCACCTGGTTTACTGAGTATGCTTCGCTCTAAAATAAAACTATAACCAAACATAGACCACGTAATGACTTCTTCACAAGGGTGCAATAGCCCTTCTCGCATGGCAAGGGCCACTTCCTCCTTTGACCATGTGCCACAGAGATTAGTTGGCTGAAGCAAGAGAAATTTTCTGAGTGTGACTGAATCTGAGGTATTAATGTGAACCAGTCTGCCTTAACCAGGAAAGATGTCTGGCGTAGTCTCTTTTGCTGAAGACCCTTTAAGTCTAGATCCAGTGTGGCGCACGTGAGATCCAAAGGAAGGCAAGAAACCATGGAGAACAAGGACCATGTTTTTGCTGCTGTGCAAACTGGCTGTCCTGGTGTCAATAAACAACAGTATTTGTTTAAAAGAAACAGAATTTCTGCTGACAAAGACATGAATGAAGAATGATTTAAGAGAAGAAAAAGAGATTTTACTGTTTTGAAATTAAGCTCAATGCTTAGGAGCAACCTGAGAGGAAATTGACTACTTTATGCTCTTAAAAAGCCTAAAAACAGAGCCTTGTATCACATTAATTCTAATTGACAGATGTGCAACACTTGAATATAAAGGTTTGAGACATACAGTTATACACAAAAACTAAGCAGCAATGGATTCATTAGAGGTAACTGGAGATGATTAATTCATATCTTTAAAAAAAGAATTAGTGCACTGTTTGTCTAAGCCAGAACAATCATCCCTCTACTGTGTGTCTGCTCCTTTCTTACTTTTGCCTGGCATCAAATGATCCTTTGAAGACATGATGACTTGTCTAATTTTCTGTATGTTAGGAGTCTCATTAAATATAATAAATTATTAAGTCCAAAGAGATTACGGTGGAGAGAATTTGTTGGATCAGCTACAAGTGTTAAGCCCTTCTGGAAATTTACTGGGACCTCAACTTAGATAGCATGATAGCTTTGGGTAGGATAAATAATAACATTTATAAGGACCAAATTATATGATGTGTGTGTAATTTCAGGCAAACCTAAAGTGCTGGGCAATTTGAATGCTGTTAAACTTCCTTGTCTCTTGAGATAAATTATGTATTTTTTAAGAAAGAATTGTACATGCTCTTTTCAAATTTCAAATGCACTTCATAGTGTTTTGTAGATGACTTGTACTGCCAAGACTTGCTGTTATGCAGAATGCACTTTAATTAAGATTTTAATGGATGTCTTATGTCAACATTCAGGGTTGTAATATTCTGTTTTGTCTCGTGTTTTAGCCTAGTGGTAAAATACTAATATTAAATTTTTAGTAGAAACAGTTCTTTGAACATATTTTTTGTTCTTGGTTTTCTCAGTCTAATTGTTCTTTGATGCACAAATATTTCAACTTTATTTAGGTGGGAGTATCAATGCAGGATAGAGTGTGATGCCTGGGAGGGATTAAAACAAAGTTCAGGAAAGCCTGTGAAAGTATTTCTAGTGATTTCAGTTGGTTTTGGATCATGCTGAAGCAAACATTTCCAGATACTTGTCTCCAGTTCCATATTGACACTAGTGTAATGGCAGGTTCTTAGTAAGCTAAGGTATTTTCTTTGTCAAAATATATGATGCCAACATGTATCATTAGAAAGAAGATTTTCTTGAATTGATCATCCATTTGTTTTGTCATAGTCTAGCCCTGAGAAAGCAATGCAAATATATTTGTGTTGGGAATAAAGGATGTTTGTTGTACATATGGAATCAGTTCTTGAGACATCTTACTACACCACTACTTCCAAATCATTGACAGAACTGTGGGTATTTGTTAAGAGAAGGCACAAAAGTGGAGGCTGATTTATTTACCCTGGAGGCAGCTAAAAATCCCACAAGGTTAGAGACAGTATGTTGATCTGTATTTGTACTTGTGGCGTAAAGGAGTGTAAAATATACTGCCTTTGTCTGTTCCATTTTGTTTCATTCCTGACTTAAATTCAGAGGGATTGCCAGGAACAACAAAATGCTGCCTGACACGGTGGTACCTCTTTTGTGGCTGGGCATGTGCCAATGGCCTGAGGGTTACATCTGCTTTGCATATGAATTTGCACAGTTTATTCATGAGAGCCTAATATGAAGGGTTAGCCTTTATATATTTGTATGAATTATAAAGAAACTGCATAAAATATGTTTCAAAAGCTGCAGGGAAAAGGGTATAAAATGGAAAGCTGACACTTCTTGTGTCCATCCTTCTCTTCATGCATTATTTAACATGCCTTCCACTGCCAATATCCATCAGGCTGAAATTCTTCAGAAAAAAAAAAAAAAGCTGAAGCTTTGTTTGGAAGACAAAGAACCGCAAAGTGAGATCATATTTGTTTGGAAGCTGGAAGCTGAACATTTACCCACCTAGGTGAGAGCAACATCACAGTAAAACAAGACAATTTTGGTGCCAGCAGCACTCCCAAGTATATGAAGGAGTTCTTGGAATCTCTTCCAAGACTGCTCAGCTAGTGAAGTTCAGCATTCACCCTCATTCCCTATTATTTTTTATTTCCCAAAACGAAGTGTTAACGCACTGAAGACTTTGGGGATTAGTTTCCAAACTGTGATTAGCCTCAGGAGATCCAACTTTTGTCTTCTCTCATGCCTGCAAAACCTGACAGACTTCCCATCAAAAATTCCTGGTGGCTGAGGATTTTCCTCCTTCTCTCCCCCTTACTTTGGAGAGGGTGGTATGAGGAGGTATGTTGAGGAAGAAGTGTCTAGGACCACTTCACATTGTGTTCTGGTCACTTGGGGCTTCTACAAAGATTTGCTTAGAGAACTTCCTCTTTCCTGTAGCATCTCCTGGGCGTTCAGAATGGGCACTAGGGATAAGTCAAGGACAGTCCATTTTTTGACCAGGAAGCTCAACAGCATCAAATCACTTCAGAGAATTTCAATTCAGAGACAAAAAATGTAGATATGTCCCTTTTGTCTGAGTGGTTGTTGGTTGATTGGGTTTGTGTGGCTGTAAACCAGATCTCCAGCCCAGGTGAGACTTCAGCTTGAGACCAGCACCCCCAGACCCAGGCCCACCTTGCTCATGGGGCTTGAAGGAAAAGATACATTCATCACAGCAGAATCCTGCTGCCGGTAAAGCTGCACATGGTATTCCTTTGGAGAAGTGTATCCAAGTCTATTATAACCTTGTCAAATATTTGCCTTTCACTTTGAAAAAGTACATAGATGTTTTCAGTGAAAGTCACCTTTTCTTTTTCTTTTGTCAAGGGGTTCAAGCTGTACCAGATCTTCTTTCCTGTGAAGAAATTTACTTCTGCCTAAACCACCCATATTGTTGCAGTGTTAAAAGTAAAGCCTTCGCAATTTAAAGAGGAAAGTGCTTTGGAACAGACACTCAATCTGATGGGAACCAAGTGGCTTGGGTTATGGGAGTGTGACCTAATGGATGGTGAAAATCCATTTTGATTCATCTACTTGTAAGAGTTTCACATCACACTTTCATCTCAATGTTCTTTTTTAGAAGACAGAAGACAGAAAATCTCTTTATCTTTTAAACTAGTGATATACCATTATTGAATGAATGTGAGCTCTATTTATGTTTGAGTGAAGTGCTTTTGTCGTGGTCTGATCAATGCCTCCTGAGACTCACAGAAGCCTTCCAGCTGCCTTTGCTGAACTTTGCACTGTATTTACTGTATGAATGTGGTTTGTAAGGAAGGCTCCAGAAGGCTTTGCTTACCTTAGATATTATTCCCCCACTTAGATGGCCCAAGAGTTATGAATCCACCTTACTGTAGTATCATTTTTTTTAACCCCTTGTGAAGATCATTATTTATTATGGGTAGAGTGCCTTATTTTTGCCAATACTTTTGACAGATACTGCTGTGGTTCCTATACTTTTTATTGCATGGAATAACAGCATGTAAAATGATGGAGAGTATAGTCTATTGACTCCAAATGAATATTTGCTCAGCCCAAGACTGTAATTAATATAAAAATATGAGGTTTTTGTACTGAAAGGTTACAACTACTGATTTTGGACTGTTTCTCCCCCATGATTATATACGGGAATTATCTATCAGCTTTGGAATAATTGTAAATGTATAGAAATGAAATTCTGTTGTAATGAGTTGTTGCAGTGTGTGTAGCTGTGGCCACCATGACCTCAGGAGGCCGGACATCAGATGCTTGGTGGTCCGACAACTCAGTCTAACAGCGCTCCCTCTGCGTTACGGCAAGAGCCCAAAACCTGCGTTCCCCCGGTTGCATAGCTCAAGTTGCCGAGTTACTGTTTCCCCTCCCCATTTTATGCATAAGTTTATGAATATGTATCTCCTTTCTTGAATATGTATTAAGCCTGGAAAGTTCTATGGTCTGCAATCCCTCATTGGTTGTTCCCTATTATCCATCCCTCGAGTAACCACATTGGATGTTTCCTTTAGCAATCAGTCCCTTTCGCCCTGTTCCATTGGTTGAAACCCCTTTCCCCCACCCCACCCCTTTTTCCCGGAGGATAAAAAGCCGGGCTATTTTCTTTGTCGGAGTTCTTAATGCCTGTTTTTTCGAGGGTGTAGATCTCTGTGTAATACACACGAGGAATCCCTCTCTCCTTTGCTCCTACGTGTGCAGCGCTATCTTTGCCGAGATGTTCTCTCCCTCGGGTGAGAGGCAGCCATATGAGAGACAGAATCGTTCTCTAAAGGTGCACGGCTAAATCTCTGGGCTATCTCTGGCAAAGCAGAGCCATAATAAGTGGTAGCCTGGTGCTGCATCTCCCTTCTCATGTGTCGCCGAACCCCATGTTTAACTTGCAGCAGTATTTTTTCATTTGTCTGCCTGAGGCAAATGTCGATGTGTAACTAATATCACTGAAATATATGAATGCATTTCCATGATTAGTGTCTTGTGAAGATAGATTTGGATTTAATGGAGGATTCTTAAGTGTCTTGCAAATTTCAATATACTGATTAATACTATTCTCTCAACCAGAACTTAGTTTAACAGCCACCTGTTTCCAAAATACGCAGAAATCCACAACTGGAGTTGCCCAGCAGTTATATAAGAAAAACAAATGAAGTTAGATGGACACACTGAAATTTAACTACCCTTGTAAAAGGTTATTATTAAAGCTGGGGTTGGTAAACATTTGGAAATAATTTTGAATATTTTTATTCAGGATGTATTCAGCCATTAAAATTGGTCCTCCAGGCAACCTTTCGTACAGCACTAGTATTATTTCAAAGTGGAAAAGCCGAATAATTAAATGACTTTGGGGCACAATATTTACCAGAAGGAATCAAATAGCGTTTAAGAATGAAGAACAATCAAGATTTGCTTTTCTATATAACTACTTCCTGCGGTAATCACGCAAGCTTCTAAAGCTGAAAACCGAGTACACATGCTGGGCAGGGAAAGGTTTGCTTTCATTGGCCCTCCTTAATTAAATTCTCCATGTATACTATGCTGAATCCATAGTCACACAGAAGCAGCAAACTCAGACAAGAATAAAGTAAGAACACTGGAATTTAATAAAATTTCTCCTCTTTCTATTGTGCTTTCCCTTGCACAATGTGCTTGGAACCCCATCTTACCCATTTTTTAGGGAGAATCCAGCAGCAATTATCAGAGGGTTACCACTTCTGGGAGAGGTTTTCAGGAGGGAGAAAAATGAATGTTAGTAGCCAGAGCTTGTTTGTTTTTTTGCCGTGGGAACGTCAGACAAATGTCAGTAGCCTGTAACCCTGTAATGAAGCAGCTGCCGAGCTCTCTCACCATTGTTTTTGCTATGTATCTGTCTGTCTTGGTTTGCTTCTGGATTGGAGATTTTTCTCACCTGTTATCACATGGGGTGGGAAGGAAGTCAAAAGAAGATGATTACAGAGATAGTGCCCTTCTGGGCAGAATCCAATTGATGTATCGATCAGGCTTGTGGGGGCTCCACTGGACCAGAAATTCTTTGATGCCTGAGTTTGCTGTTGGTGTCTGGAACAACTTCTATCTGCAAGAAAAGATAACATTACTCATTTCTTTTAACAAGGTGCTTGCAAATTGAATGGTCTTTGAAAGGCATGTCGACAAAGTTTAGCCGCGTCCTTGGACTGGCACTTGTGGTTTAAAGTGACTGAATATGAATGACCAAAAATTTCACAAGAAGTAACATTAAACACTTCCCTTCTTCTGTTTTATTACGAGGTCTGAAAAACAAAGTGGTAGGATTGCATTTAAAAATAGTTTTCTATCTGAGTGGAGTAAACAAGCAAGCGTGTTTTGTGTAGAAAGTCTGCAGTAATTGACTCAGGCCTGTGACTCTCCTTAAGCAGTGACTAAGTTCAGCCTACTAGGGACTACAGAGCAGTGATTGTCTTCTCACAGACAACTGGCCTCCCACACTTTATAAGAGAAAGAATTGCAAAGGCAAATTATTGTTACTTGGATATGGAGACTTTAGTGTAATTTCATGCACTGAACTTTGTTTATTGCTACACCATCTGCAATCCTGTTGCTAACAAGTGCCCATCTAAGTTCATGCATGGTCACAGCTCTCTTGGACTGTGTGTCTCCTCTCACTGGGGGATGCCTTCTCCTGCTGTCCTATCAGCCAAAATTAATACAGCCCTGAGACAATGTGAAGAGAGGGCATAATTTTTGTTTTGTTTCTAGTTTTGAAAAGGGCCAGGAAACTCAAGGAGGAAAGCCCTCCTGTCTGATTCTGCTTGCAGCTCAGGATCCAGGCTTTTGTCTCCACATTGCAGAGGAAAAACTCTGCAGGGTCAAGACCAAACCCCATCCTAAACTGCTTTTCCTGATGGAAAAGTGCTTCAACAGCTCCTTGGATTTAAGTGAACAATATTACATTTTTCACGTATAGTCTTAAATAATTGCATGCAATTTTGGAGTATATATTTTAGAGTGCTGCCAAAAGAGTCGCTGTATTGTGTTATGTGAATGCAATGCCAAAGAACTAAAGCCTATGTCCTTGTGTTCGGTAGGACTGCTGTTGGATAAAACCATTCCTGGCACTGTCCTGCATCTCTCCACCTCATTGTTGAGTCTCTGAACTCTGCCTTTGACTCTTCCTCTCTGGTTCTCATGTAAGTGTGAAGGCAAAGCACAAACCTAGTTGTTCTTACGAACTTATCAGGAAGGTACTCTTACCAAGTAAAATATTATACACCCCTTTTCCCCACTCTCTCCCCTTATATAACACTTTCTTTGGCTTGTATGTGATCAGCCAGTGGAACTTCATCCATAGGAAAGGTAATAAATCTGCCAGGAAAGCTCATTAGTTTAATTTATTATGATTAAATACAAGGATTGTTCACTTCCCTGCTTCATCAAGGATTATAATCAAGATTTTAAATGTGGCCAGAAGGGACATTTCAGTTAGTGATTCAGTCTGTAAGACAGAAAATGGGTCTTGTATAGGAAAACGTAGTTAAATATGCAAGCACGGTACGCTTGTATGTGAATTTGAAATATAATTGTGTAACGATCTCGACATTTAACATGGAACACTTCTAGGAGGGATTCATTTGGGGATGGAGGGTGAATGCCATTATTTTTCCTCTCATTAGTGCCAAGTTTAACATATAACCTTTAAATAGCAACATGAGCAAAATAAACAGCTAATTCTTTGTGATCCAGAACTGTCTGGACAGACAGATGGGTTTTAGGGAAGATTGTTTTGTGTATTTTGTGAATGACTTAAAATATTTCCAAAGCAAATTAGTGTTTTAAGGAACCTTTCAAATTGTACTTCAACTAGCAAACAATCATCTCTCCTAAAATTATTGCTTGTAGTGCCCATGACTCAGCATGTGTTTTTTAGCAGTGACTTGTGAGAGAAATGATTTATTGGTGGCTGAGGATTGCATCTCTCTTCCTTGCTCTGCCTTTAACCATTTCCTGAACCTGTGGGTTGAATTCACTCATGATTTTGTCCCATCATCCTCTTTTTTCTCTTCCTCTTTTCCTTAAAGCTTTCCCAAAGTAATGCCCACCTCCTCTATGGGTGGGGGAGCTATCAGTGAAGCAGGTGTATGCCAGGGACTGGTGTTTTACCAATTGTTTGTGCATTTCTGTAGAAAAACAGAGGAAAGTCAGGAATTGCCAGAATTAATCAGACCTGCGATTTCTCTGGTCCACCATTCTTTGATACTAGATACATATTCCTCTGAACCATATGAATTCTCCACACTGTTTTCTTGTTTCATCCTCCTTTTTAGAGGTAAATTTAGCACAGTCTGTGGAAGGATGGTGAAAAAAATGATGGAGTAGCGGAATGCAATAGGATTTCAGTTCAAGGAGAAACATATTTCTAGGCTGTTCCATTTTCATAAGGAATTTTTCTTGAAGCCCGAACTGTGTAACAAATGCACAACACTCTTTACACTCCTAGAGCCAGTTTGGGCACTTAGCACCAGTGACTGTAAGAGCACATTTAGGATGTTTTGGGATATCCTGGAAAAAAGAAAATCAGGAAGCACAAAGCAAAGGAAGCACAGAAAGCAAGATTGCTATAGGATTTGAGGCAAACAATTTGACCCATAAAATCCAAAGCTGAAAATCAGATTAAACCGTTATCAAACAAGAGAATTATATGTTAGAAAGAAATGTAATAACTTGTTGAATATAACTCACGAAAATTAGCAAAACTTGCAGAAAATACCCATATGGAAAGAAAGGATATATAGCATTTATCATCAAATGTAGCACATTAAACATAATTTGTGTAGCAGAGGAGAACTGACAGACAAAAATCCAAGAAAATAAGACTTTGCTGGAAAACTTCAGTCTTTGAAAGCTAAAATTTGGGTGGTGTAACTTAAAGCCCTGCTTCATCAAAGCCGAAATTTTTGTTCTAAGCCCAGCCAATGTCCCCAGATAACTGCTAATTTGGTGATTAGGCCTGGGAATGGGACTTCAGGTGCAAGTTCTTCTGCCAGCTCCGTCAGGCTGGGGGCTTCAGCCCAAGTGTGTCACAGTCTGAGGAAACTGTTCCTGTGGAGGCCTGGGACAGGAGTGAAGTGGCCACTGCTGCAGCGGTGACTTCTGGGCGGCCGAGAGCAGCGTGACTGTGCTGCTGTCCATCTCACCAGACACCTGTGCCGTGGAGCAGCTCGGGGATGGCCTGCCACAGGGCACGGGCACACGCTGCTCATCCTTCTGTATGGCCATGCTTCCAACCAGCTCCATGTTTCTGCTTGAACTGCGCAACTTTAGCAGCAGGTCCTGTGCTCAGCCATCGATCTCAGGCCCACAGGATGGGAACTGTGGCTGCATTTCTGTAGGCTTTTTATCAGATGGAGCCAGGTGGCATACATGCTACTGCCATTAAAATGCAATTCTCTTCAATGAATCCTTGTATGTAGGCAGGGGCTGCCACATTAGATCATTTGCAAGTCCTGCCGCTATCTGGGATTTATGTGGAGTGTTATTCAAATGATATACGGTGCAGCCCCAGGAAAATGACGGCAGTGAAGAGAATGTACATTGAATGCATTCATCGACCCTATTCCATCTGAAGAAATGCAATCATTCTCTGACACAAATTTTCTGCCTAGGATGAGAAAGAGAAACTGTTAAGAGTCTTTTGGTAATAGTGGAGTTTTTTTCCTTACAATAATGATTGTTAAAAAATAATTGTGTGCATTAAAGTTCATTTTACAAGAGAGTAAATGTCATGAATGTATTGGTGAAATATTTTCAGGTTTGGGCCCATGTATCTGTCTGATTAAAGAAAGCTTGAGTTTTTCAGGCAGCCTCACATGTGATGAGGCAGTTGTTATGGCAACAATACATTTTTTATGAGTTGTAATAATGACAGAGCAACATCTTTTAAATTATCAGGATTTAAAGTTACAGCTGCTTCGTTTTGCCTTCCATTAACCCCTTACAAATACCAAAATATTTTCATGGCTCTTTGGTAACGTCTGTATGCTTTTCTTGAGTATGTAAAAAAAAAGAGAGATCTTTAAAAAGGTGCATACATCAAACGAACAACAATTTTCATTGTGCCTCAAGAATATTGCTTTTCCAGTCTCCACTGTGATTACTCTTTACTATTTTTTAAGCTAGTATGTTTCTTGCAGTGTGACAGTCTTAAGTGTAGCCAAAGTGCTGGAAGGATTCCTAGGTGTTCCCAAAATTAGTATCAATGTTGCAGTACCTTGCAGTTAACCTTGAAAATACTAGATCTTTGGGTGGCTTCTGGGAAGTTCAGGAAACAATGGAACTTCGGTGATCCTTGTGACTTTCCTAGATATCCCTGCTGGAAAGATTTGACTTGATTTGAGGTTTATTCTGCACTATAGCCTGCCAGCATGTGCACATGCTCATGACCACTGCTCACCAAAAGTTCTGATGATAACACAGGAGTGCAAAGAGAGATTTTTTTTCAAAAGAAGAAGGATTTTTGTCTTCTTCAATGGAGAGAGAACAGAAATTGCATTCACACATAATGTACATTTGTCACCGGTCATGTATGAAGCAGAAATATCCAAATATTTCACTCTTAAGGCATCTTTTAGACCTGATTGCCATCAACACATCCAAGTCATCCACTTAAAAAGACCATCCCAATGCTGTTGTTGGCCAGGACAATTTTTTTATTTTGGATGAGATAGACTATACTAAAGAGAAATCACAGGTAGCTTCAAGTAAACTAGCCATGGTTAGGATACTTCTGGAGTCAGTTTCTGAGACTTTCTTCTGGAGTGTATTCCATTCCCACACAGGAGCACAGGTGTTTTGTCTGCACTGAATGCAGGGTTCCTCCACCTGCAGCCTGAGGAACAAATGTTTCAGCTCAGTAGTTCTCGTTTCTACTGATGTTGCTAATACCTGAAATGGAGTTGTGGAACAATAGCAGAAATATAAGTTATCTGTAGAAAAAACCAGAAGTAGAATCCAAGAAGAATCCACTTGTTTTCACTGTTAAGGAAGCCACATATTTAAATTATAAAAAAATACACTGTATAGTTTGCTTTTATGTGTCTTTTGTGTCTAAACAAATATTTTGCTTATTTCTGAAATTATTTGAAAGAATATTTAGCCCTCTACTACTGTCAAACTTCTTTACCCCTTAGGCCATTTGTTGACAAGCTTCCATGTATCTTTGCTTCTAAACACCTAAGAGAGCATTTTAAATGTTAAAAAAGCCCATACCCATCTGTTCTTTGAATAAATTTCAATGAAAAGAAAAAGGGCATTTTTATGTAGAATTTGACCATAAGTGGATTGTACTTTGTTCAACACTTGTAATCAGCTTTTCTGTTCCCCCTCCCCTGTTTGAAAATGAGGTCACACTCAGTACTCACACTTCTTTGGGCATCTAACGAAAAGCATTACTCTTAAATTGGATGAGATTGCTTTTACAAAATAAGACAAATCATCATAAGAATGAAAAAGATCCATTACATGGTTTTATAATTGGAGGTTTTATTTTTCCTTATCCTTTCAAACAAATACTACATTAGCATATTCACTACTTGAAAAAAACCATTTTCTCATTGTCTTCAAAGGATGGACTGTTGGATTGAGAAATACCAGGAAAGGCTTTATACATAGTTTGTGCGTGGAACATAATATGCCTTTGTCTACAAAATCTGCTTTTAGTTTAGTTCTCAGGACTGAATTAATAAGTATTGCTCTAGTATGCCTGAATATTTAATTTTGTGTTTCATATGATATGAATGTCATGTGATACATACATGCAACTTCATCAGTTTGGGATTATTGGAATACAAGACTAAGGTCTGAAAGGACTGCAAAGGTTTATCTTTGGAGGAGGAGTCCTTTAACGTAGAAGTAGCTAAAGCCAGAGTTCCTAAAGATTTCAAACTTGTTGAAGGATAGGAGTAGAGTTCTCTTCTCTTCTCTTCTCTTCTCTTCTCTTCTCTTCTCTTCTCTTCTCTTCTCTTCTCTTCTCTTCTCTTCTCTTCTCTTCTCTTCTCTTCTCTTCTCTTCTCTTCTCTTCTCTTCTCTTCTCTTCTCTTCTCTTCTCTTCTCTTCTCTTCTCTTCTCTTCTCTCTCTTTTTTTTATCTTCTTGTAAGAGGAATGATTTAGAAAGAAGCAGAATGCAATTTAACCAAGAAAAATGCAAATATAGGTCGGGATAGTCATGTAGAGGTGAAGAATAGAGAGTCAGAGCAATGCAGGAACATTGCAGAGGAGGTTATCAGTTACAAAAGTTCACAAGATGAACATGAGTCATGGTGTTGTGGCAAAGCAAACATCACATTACGGTGTATTTAAGCTAAAGCACTACCCCTTAGATACATGAAGTAATAATGTCCTGTGGTGGCACAGCCTCCACTGCAGACATGTGGCTTCTACGGGTATTAAATTTAAGAAGTGTATTAATGACAAAAAAATTAAAAAAGGATATAAATAAACTGTAGAAGCTTGTAAGATGCAAAACTGACCAGATAGAATTTACTGTATATTTCTCCTTTTCTACCATCTTCTTTTTTTTTTTTTTAAATCTCTTCCCACAGGTTTCCAATTAAACACTGAAAAAAAAAAAAAAAAAAAAAAGGAGATACAAGAAGGAAGATCAAATTCTTTTCTACATCTGCTGCTTTTCTAAGACAGGGAATACTAAGTTGAGGAATTGACTTCAGGATGAGAAATATTCTTTTAACAGAGCAATGAAGTGTCAAAATAGATTGTCCGGAGAATGCTGGAATCTGCCAGAATGCTTTTAAGAACAGGCTGGAGGGAGATCTGTCAGGAAAGACAGTTGATCCTTAGGGTGAAGAAATAACATAAATAATCTCTTCGGCTCTGTTTTATAGATTTCTCTGAGTATTGTGGTGTGCTGTTTTGACTTACAGCACAATACCAGTCATGGCCTGTACAAAGCTAACCAAGTCTGTGTGTTTTGATTTTCTTACACCCTGCTTTATTTGTGAATGTTCAGGAACAGCTAGTAGATCCTGTAGCTGGTGTTTCAGGAGATGGGGTAATCGAATATTTCAAAAAAAGGATGTTTGAAAAAATTGTACTCTTCAAATGACACTAAGACTTTTGCAGTGAGGTGATGCTATAGAACTGGAATAAAATATTCCAATATACAGACATAATAGGTTTAATCTGTAGAACCCTGGCTACCCAGCTGAAGACATTAGGCAAGTGGGTTTTGGTTAATTTAAAGGCTTCACCTTTCTTAGTAATTAGTCATGAATAAACACACAAGCTCCCATCCTGCAGCTGGAACACAGTCAGCTCTAATAAGGGTTTCTCTAGGGTGCTGAAGATGTGCTGTAAAAAGTCCTTAAGATGAGTAGAAATACCTTACTTCAAGTCCATCTACAATGCCTCTTGGGTATGGCACTCCCCAGGCAGGCCTGCTAGGCCGAGGGCCTGAAGGAGAGCCACACAAAGAACACACACAGACGCAGCAGGAGAGAGAGCAGGAAGAGAGAGGGCAGAGCCCTCCGACTTTATTTATATGTTTTCACACATCACCGTGGATTGGAGGTAGAAATCACCACCTCCTATAATCCACTTGGTCAAAGTATTTGTCAATCATATTTCTCCATCCGGTATAGTGGAATTCGTAAACACACCTACAATTTAGGAAAACATAGATAATAGAGAGAAAACAAGTCATGGCCATGAGAGAGAAAGTCTAACAAGAAAACACTGAACACTGCAAAGTCAGGGCAACATCTTGGGTAGGGCCAGTCCGCTGTATCATTTAGTGAATGCTTCACTCATTCTATTTGGTGACCAGTTAATCTCTTCCCCACCATTCATTTTTGTAGCAGCACTTCTTTGTCAAGTACTTCTTCAGTGATTTGGGCAGGAATTGAAAACATGGGCTTTGGCAGTAACTGGAGTGCCAGATACTGATAATGTTTTGCAGCAGAAAAAGCACTTTCCCTTGCCATCATCCTTGGAATCTGTGAAATGAGGTGCAATGCAAAAACAGTGAGTTGACCTCCACTTTTCAGTGCTAGGGAACACGTGAATGCCCGTGGATAGCTCTGGCAGGTATGGGAGGTGTCTGTGCACAGGATATGACACCAGGGTCTCCCTGGGCAAGGCTCAGGCATTGGCTGGCCTGCTTGACTTCAGTCACACATTCACAGACTACACAGATGACTGCAAAGGATGGCAGACAGCTGATTTCCTGGGCTGCAAGTGAAAGAAAATCCTTTGGGTATCTGCTAGGTGGTTATAGCATCCAGTGAGAGCTCCACAGACTGCTTTCCAACACAGAGGTTTGCTCACACATGGTGGGAGTGTGATGAGAACCACCTCCAAAGCCTTTGCCCTTTCTTGGAGGGCATAGAGGGCATAGATGTGTCTGTGTCTGGCCGAAGCTGTTTCTATTTCCTTTACCTATTTCTCATTTATCTGTTACCTGTTTTTCCTCTCCACCTTTTTATCTACAGAGGTACTTCAGTCCAGTTCAACTTGGTGTTTGTATTTTTTGGGAAAAGAAATCTTTCTCTTTTGATTTGTATCTCTATACTAGATTTTATTTACATTTTTTCTCTTTTCATTTTTCTGTTCTTTTTATCACTACCTCCTAGTATTTAATAAAATCCTAGAAAATTCAGCCCACAACTTTCAATTCCTATGGCAAAGCTTTTGTTCATAGCTTAACTTGAGTGGGTTTCAATATTTTTTGCCAGTGCAGAGATATAAATACATGGTTTTATGGAAACTTGGTTCATCTCAAGGCAGATCTTGTGGAAATATTGCTTACTATGAAAATACTACTAAGAGGCTATTTAACGATGGTGATACTGATCTGTTCTACAGTGAACAGGAAATCCAGCTCATGCTGTTACCTTAAAAAACAGTGCATACAGAGCTTACTTCTTGAGTTATCATAGAATCACAGAATATCCTGAGCTGGAAGGGATTCACAAGGATCATCAAGTACAGCTCCTAGCCCTCCACAGGAGAGGCCCAGGAATCACACCATGTGTCTGAGAGCATTGTCCAAGCACACCTTTAACTCTGTCAGGCTTGGTGCTGTGACCACTTCCCTGAGTAGTCTGTTCCAGTGCCCAACCACCCTCTGAATGGAAAACCTTTTTCTAATATCCATCCTAAACCTCTCCTGAATCAGCTTCCTTTTGTTCCCTTGGATTCTGTCACTGATCACCATGTTTAAAAAGGGATTAAAATTGACTTGTTCATTATCCCAGTGCTCAATAGTCAAAAATGTCTTGTTTTTAGGTTTGTCTTTCTTTAAAACCATAAATAACATAATTTAGAACTAGATCTCAAAATTGTCTTTCCTTGTTAAAATTAGGATGCCATTTTAGAACAACTTTCCCCAAAAGCCTGAAAAACATTTATATAATCAGATTTTTTCTAAAAGGTTGTAATAGTCCTAAAAGTTCTGACGCTATTCCTGCTTCTCAAGTACTTTTCTCCTACTTGGGACCATTTTTTCAAAGCAGCTCCAAAATACTGAGTCAGCCAACTCTGTGTGATATCTCACACACATTGAACTTAAAATGTCAAAACAAGATCTGTGTTCCTGAAAAACAGCAAAAACAGAATTCTGAAAACCAGAAAAAACAGAATCATTTTTTCAAATTGTATAATTTATCAGTATCTTTTTTTAGCCTGCTGGCAAATAATGAAAAATTTAAGTTTTGCATGCTTCTGCCTGGGAACTGCTTCACATCATCAAGTGAAAAGAGTGAGCACATTACATGCAATGGTATGAAAGGCCAAGCTGTCGATATATGGTGTGGCTGTTTAAATTGCTGAGCAGAACTGAGTAGCTTGCTGAGAAGAAGTGAGGAAAGGTATTTTCTTATTTCCAGCTTCCTTGCTTAGTTCAGCCAGTAGCTGGTTTTTGCTTTGGACTACATGATAACTTTGCACTGTTGCATTTGTTCACGTAAGAAACATCTTGTTTTGTGATTCCTTTGACATGCAGCCAGACCTAAGCCTCAGAAATCATATTCATGTGTTCCATCATGATAAAAGCAGATGATGTTCTAGTGAAAGAAACAGGAACTGACTTTCAAAGGTGCTGAGAAGACTATCTGAAAAATCAGGTACTAATAAGAAATCATGAATATAAAACTATAAAATATAAACCTAAATAAACTGCCATAGAAACTGTTTTCACTGAAATGGAAAATGTTGTCGTAGTTCCAGCATGCTGGAATAATGGAACATTTGACAACTGCTGTACTGAGAAGCGACTTGAGGCATGGGAGCTACAATTATTCTATGGTGTTAGCTTTATAAGGATATCTTTGATGATCTGTCAGCTCCTGGAGCTGTGGGCAACCCACAGGACGCTTCTTGCTGACACCAGAGGCACAGAAGGGTAATTAATGAAAATCTCCAAGTGCTGAAACAACGAAGCTAATGAGATGTTGAAATTTTGCATGCCTGGGGTCAATACCGTTCATTTTGACCTTCTCCCAAGAGATAAGAAGGCAAAAGGAATTAAAGATGTAAGAAGTGAGAGCACCTGACCTCTGCAGACATGAGAATTTCACTGCCTTTGTCTCCCACGTGATGAAGGAGAAGCAGTATCAGTTTTTAAAAATGTTGTTTTTGTATCACGCTTTGCATCAGATCTGGCTGGTGGCTGAAGAGCAACTGACACTGAAAGGAAGGACCAGGATGGGGCTAGTGATCTCTTGCGAAGACCATCAATGCAAATCTCACGGTGGCTGTGACTCAAAAACTGAGATATCCTGCAATCTGTCATGACCGCCATCCCTTCATCTTCCCCAAACAGGAAGGAAGATGAGCAGAATCTGATCTGAGAAATGACTGTGATGCTTTGCAGAGGCCATAGAGAGATTAGCAAAAATATGTATTTTGTCAGCCTCCAGTTAATTTCAATATTGGGTACTTATGCTACAAAATGGCAATGATTTGCTTGAATGTTATGATAAGAATACACCATGATCATGAAAAGAACCATAAAAACTGCTTATGATAAAAGAAAAACTCTACAAGAAGGTCAGATAATCACTTACTAGGAAAAAATGACAGCCTTAAAGTCAGTTGTTGAAAAAGTAGATGTATTTTAAGAAAATATATTAGTTAGGGCATAATTTGTTAAACAACACTTTCTGCCAAAGATAAAAAGGGTAATTTTTCCACAGCTAAGTGTACCTTCATAACTCAATTAACAAAATAATTCCAAATACCTTGGATTCCAAATACCTTGGATTCCAAATATTCAATTAGGACCTTGAGTAATAGCTAAAACACATTTTTTGTTTCTTACAGAAATGTATTGCTTCAAGAGAATAACATGACATTGTCACCACAGGTACTGCAAAGTTCTGAAAATCTGAAAGGATTTTGTGGATTCTGTTTATGTGCAAGTTGTTTCCAACCCTTCGTACCCACTGAGAGTCCTGTACAGTGCTGAGAACAGCCTTGAAGCCCTGACAAATACCTGGTAGTGCCAACAGCTGGAGTAGGCAGAATGTGAACTCCCTGAAATGGAAAGTCATCCAAAAACATGCTTCTTGGATCCCAACTCTCCTTTACTTCCTAGTAGCTAATTAAATATTTCCATCAAAGTGAATTAATAAAAGTAAGTTAAAAATTAATGTTGATGAAGTGTTTCACATACTCCTCTATGCAGGGTTTTGTATCTGTCCCTTATGGGCAAGAATAGCTGAACCAGGTATTATTTCCACAGTGATTTTTTATGCATTTTTGTGATGTGACAAATATTTGTTGACAGTTTGTTACAGGTTGCCATTGTGGACCCATGGGCTTTCATGGAACTGCAGAAGAGAGTCTGCAGAGAGAAACAGGACATGTGGAAAATGTGACTTCTGCAGAAAGATGGAATAAACTTGGTTAATTTGCAGAGAAGACTTTGATGGAGCTTGTGGCAGTCTTCAAGTATATAAAAAGTCTCTGCTAAGAGAAGGAGCACTTTCTGGTACTGAATTTAAACAATGGCCATGGTGGTCAAGTTTGAGCATTGAGAAGACTTAGATTTATTAAGTATATTTAAGCTCAACAACAAAATGCTTAGCTGATCTGGAAAAATCTCCATTTGGGGATTTAAGGAAGTTTTTAGACACAAATTGTCAAGACTTCTGTAGATGACTTGGACTGGGGCAGGGGATGGACTGTGTCACTTCTCAGAGTTGCTTTGAGCTGCATGTTGGTGTGCCTGTGGTTTTGAGCAGTTCTATATTATCAATATCAATTAATGAACTGAAAGACTCAGGGAATGTGGTGATGAAACTTTCTAATTGGTAGCAGGAGACCAACATCAGGTAAGAGCTATGGTGCTCCTGTTCCTATTTCTTAGTCTATTCAACTGTTAGTGTCATTGATGTGCTGCTTGCCATGGTATTAAAAACACCAAATAAAAATGCCAAAGTAGTATGGGGCAAAGGATATTTCTTGGAAGAGCTGGAATTTTCCATCGCTTTGCTGCTTGGCACCCCACAAAGCAGAGCCTTTAAACTGTAGGAGAAACAAATTGCTCAGTCATTTTAATAGAAAGAGAAGCATCTAAATTATAATCAAGAGTTTTGCTGTTATGTTTACTCGGGGAATATTGAAAACACAACATTTCTTCCTTGGGTGATGAGAGATCAACTACTTCTATCCGCAGCTAATAATATAAAAAAAGTCACAGTACCATCACCATTACATTCACTGAATTCAGTAGAGCTGATGGCTGATTTTAGGTCAATATTATAATTAGGGTAGTATGCTACCATTTTATTTTAATTTTCTGGAGAGCTGAAGCAAAAGTATAGTCAAGGCTGATTAAGCCTGCAAAATTCTTTAATGAAATGCAGGGTAGAAATGTATAATTTTTTTGCAATATATTTCAATTATTTCAATGGGAGGTATGTGTTACGTGATTTAGATTAAATATATTTTAAATGTATCACTATTCATTTTAATAAAGAAAACAGTACAGTCTGTAAGTAATTCGAATAGTTAATCATGTACAAACAGGCAGTATAAATGAAGAGCAATACTAGAAAGCTGACTCAACTCTTCTACACTTGATGTGCAAGGAGGTAAGAGTCCATGGTACTCATTCAAAACCTCCAGAAAAACACTCGTGGAAGACAGAAGAAAACATACCTCAGCTTCTTTGTGGTGCTTGTTGAGGACTCGTGCAGATACTTGTAACTTACGGAAATGGCTGTCCTTGATTTTCCCCATGGGGCAGTTCATTCATGTGTCAAATTCTGTGCTCAACAGACCAAATGTTCTAAGTTCAAGGAGTATATTAACTGTGTACCTAACTATTAGGTTAGCAAATAGTCCATCACGAATTTTAAATTGCTGCCATACTCTGAGGAAACATGAAGTAGTGAAGTTTTCTCCTGGAGCACTGGGGAAGATTTCTGTCTCCTCTACCTGAAATAACAACACAGTAGGTTCCTGAGAAATGATAAACATGACATTGCATCGCTGAGCAGCCTTTCCCTCCATCACTTTTTACTGGAACTCCGCATGTTTTGGCAGCCCTGAATGGAATGGATTTATCAGATTCCAAAAGACACGAAGCAAATGAATCTTGCAGATAGCTCCATGCTTATTTGTACCCTATGAACACTGATATCTTGAGAAATCCAACTGGTTTTGTTTATTGAATAAAACATCCAAGAAGCATAATCCTTGGATTTATGCCCCATTTGGATGTAACACTTAACTGCAATTTACTCCCTGTGGTGTTTAAACTTTTTTGGTTGTCTTGAAGACCACTTTTGGGTTTGTTTGATTGTGTTGGTTTGTTACTCTTGCCCTCCCCTTAGAGCCAGCATGGTATAGTTGAGTTTTGGGTGTACTGCACACTTCCACCTGCAGCTTTCAGCACGGGCTGCATCCATGGAAAATACACAGTGACACTATAGAGTAACAATCCCTTCAGACTTGAACGGTTGAAGTCATACAAAAGATTTTGTCATTTGTCATTCTAATCCAATACAGCAAAATAGCTACCTTATAGGGATGAGGATGGGAAAGGCTTTTATATGATTACATCACAAGATGATAAATGAGAGCAATCTGTGTTCATTATGAGAACAGCATCCCAAAGAGAATGTTGTTATAAATTTTGTCCTGCTCTCCCTTCCTCCAGCGCAAAACTAGCACAGCAGCTTAGAAATATGCAAGCAGGCTCTGACAACAATCCAGAGAGAGGAAAACAAACCAGTGAAGATTTGTCTGCATTTTACTCTAGCACAAGAGCATTGAGAATTAGAAAAGTAAAGGAGAAGCATAGAATGATAATTAGGACAAATCCTTAAAATTCCCCCTTTTTATTGAATAAAGAATATTTTTCTTTAGTGAAATGTTCATCCTGTGTGGAAAACAAATAACTTGTTTGTGAAATGGAACAAAATAATATTTTGCAAATCAGACAATGAAAACATTTTATTTGATAAACTGAAACGGTTCCAATTTGAATGTAAACCCTGAACATATTAGTGTTTATTACAAATCTGAGAGAAAAATATTTAAAACTTGTGATTATTCTTAAATTTTCTTTTAAGCTAGAAATGTCAAGCTGCCCCCAGCAATTTTGGGTTGACACATTTGCATTTTCAAAAGAAAAAACTTTTGTTGGGTGTCCAATCCACTCTATAACTGAATGAGTACTGAGGTCAGCAATTAGCCAATCCACTCTTCCTTTTCCCCATATGCATCACTGCAACAGCAGCAACAGACTGGAACAAAATCCTCTGATGTATTTGCTTTCTGTGGCCTGCTAATTGCCAGCTATTCAGCCATGATACCTTAGTTTGTGTTTATGTGGTCTGGGTTCTAGGATTAATATCAGCAGCATTCAGTCTTGTATCTTTATGTCCATTTAAAAAGATGCTAGGAGGTCTTCTTGCCTCTTTCCACCCCTATTTTTCTTCTCTCCAACACTTTAATAATCTCTCCATCCTTCCTGTATCACCTGTGATATTTACAAATTGGTCATGGAAAAAGCAATGCAAACACTCTTTGTGCTGATAGAGAAAGCATGAAGGATGAGCTCAAACACCTGTGTCTCCTAAATCCTTATTGATGTGTGATCCGAAGCTGATTGAAGTCATTACTGGGTAGTGACTTGTCTGTGCAAGTAAAAGGGAAGAGTGTGAATTGAATCGGTACTTTTGTGGAATAGTCAGCATTAATGGTCAAGGGTCTTGTGATGTTCTCAAACCCCTCCAACAAAGGGCTTTTCTGCTAAATTGGAGAACTTAAAAATTGTACTGAGGAACTCCGTGAATAGGGGGAATCAAGAGAGTCCAGAGCAAATGGCAGAGCTCTAGGGATGAGGTGGCTCTGGGAAGGCAGCAATGAGAAGGCAGGTCTGTGGGTGAGGAGATGGTGTAGAAAAGTAAAATTAAAATATTTCTCTGTGGAAATCAGGCATTAGTCTTGTGCCTGCTCTGGGGCTTTGCCTGTCCCATAACTGTGATGGGGGGAGCAAGAGGGCAGCAGGCTGAAGGAATTGCAGCTACAGTGTGCTCACATCAGCAGGGGAGCAGCACAGTAAGGCAACAACCTGCACTGGGTCTGGATACTGCAGATGACTTAAGTACTGATGATATTACAGCTAAGCAATCTCCCTGTCTCCAACCCCAAATCTTCTCATCCTATTGCTTCCCTGTCCCACTGAGGTAGAGGGTGAGTGTGTGGCTAGGTGGGCATTTGGACCTTAGCCAAGGTTAATCCACCACACGAAGTCGGTCGCTGAGGTTTATGTATTCCTCTAACTTGTGGAGGAAAAATAGCACTTAAAAACTCTTCAGTATGAAGTGGCCTCAGCTTGAGATACTTCAGGTCTGTATCTTCTTCCAGGATTTTTTTTTTTGCTACCGGTCAAATATTTCAGCAAATTTTAACATGTGGGTGTTACATCTGCAGTCAGAGTAGGTGCTGTGAATTTCAATGCATTTAAAACACTAGCAGACAATAGGTAGCAGACAATACCTATTTTTTATTTGAATCCTTCTCTTGTGTATAGGTTGAAACTACCTACATGACATAGTTTATTAAACATCTACTTGAGAGAACAACTGTAATACCATTACTTTTGCTTTATGCCAGATGTCATGGACCTAGCCAAGCAAACCTGCTCTAATCATACGTATCACTACTGACCTTAGTCAATAAGCTCACTTTCCTATTGCCTGCAATATATTTTCTTCTAACTAAATATTTTATTGGTACCTAGCATTTTGCAGTGTTTTCCAACACGGGAAGGAGTTAATGCATAATCAAGTTATTTCTTCTCATTGTAGTTTTAGCTAGTCTGGAAGTCTGGCACACCAAATATTTTCTCTGCTATTACCACATACACCAATGTATATTATGAGCTATCCTCCCAATAGCAACACTGTCAAATCTTCTGTTTGGCAGGTGGCAAGCAGAAAATGGTATTAATTATACTGCCATGATTTCTTCCAATCCTCCCAGAGAGCCATAGAATTCTTAAGGTTGGAAAAGACTAAGATCGTCAAGTCCAACCTTCAGCCCATCACTGTCAAGTCCACCACTAAACCATGTCCCCAGGTGTTTCTGCCTCTTCCATTTATTCGTGCTGCAGGCATGTGCAAGGAGCAGCACCACTTTAGGTGACACAGTACCATGAGAGTAGTACCACAGGCACTCAGCTAAAGTACGTTTTCTGAAACATCTATCTTCTGAGCTTTGATGGAAACTAGTCAATTCTTCGTTCCCTCTCAAGCTAACCTATTTGTGAAGAAGGAGAAACGAAGCATCAGTGAGAAATTCCTTTAGTTCCTACTGATGGTTGAAATCTGGACAGATAGGAATTAGTGCGTACTTCAGGAAAATAGGCAATTTGTTATGGTACTTAGTTGCTTTTTATTTGCCTTTGAAGCTGTGGCTGGAGCTCTTATTTTCAGTAAATTGTTTCTAGGCTTAGTCTCTCATGCAGTAGAATAATTAGACTTGTGTTCCCTAACTTATTCTTAGCTGTTTGAAGAGGAAGGAGAGAGGATTTGAACCCTGGTCAACATTTTCTGGATTTAATGCATAATCTACTGATGTTAAAAAGAGAAAAATTGTGAACCACATCAATATGATAACCTCAGAAATGGTAATTAATTAATTAATTTTTCTAGAGTGAGCTCTGTGAAGACTTGGTGCTACTCTAGACTATGCACATATGAAACGTTAGTGCTGCCAAAGTTTGGGAATCCAGTTTGTTCAGGTGTTTGCTATTTTTCATAAAACCTGAAATCCTTCCCATATAGTTACTAAAATTATTCTTGGGTCGCTTTAAGTTTATTGCTGTAAAATATGAGGTGCCATTAAAGTGCTATCTTTTATGACACCTCAGTTCTGTCAGGATTTTTACTTTCAGTATTCATTTCCAGTATTCATCCTTTCTTATCTTACCTGCCACTCACATCTCTGCTTTAAACTTTCTAAACAGATTCATTAATATTCTTGATATTATTATAAAAACATGATTATGGAATATGCCTTGGAGATAGAAGTTAGGGATCAGTAGACCCAAAATTTTATCACTGTTACGTCTGGCTTCAATCAACAGCCAGAATTGTGAGACATGAGTATTTTTAGTTGTTTTTATCCTTTATTATTTTGAGCTATACATTGATATAAACTCCAGTAAAGATGTTTTCTGCACTGAAGAATGCCAAGTAGGCATCAGAAGCTGACAGGAGACTTTAATATCCTACTGAAGCACAGCAATAATTTATGAACAGGTTAGGTATGGAAAATGGCTCCAAGTCCAACTGAGACTTTCACATCCATAAGTAAAAGAAAACCTTTCTGCCGCAATGCCTCTGGTGGGGGCACCGGGCATCCGCTCGTGGTTCCAGGGGCTGCTGGGTTGCTCCGAAGGCACGGGAGGGCTGGTGAAGTTCCTGCAAGGTTTCACCCAACCCACTGATGGTACAGGTGCACCGAGGAAGGAGAGCCAGGCAGAGGGGCTTCTCAGATGGTTTATTTGGCACTGGGGTTGTGCCAGAGAAGCACTGGCACAGGGTGGTACAGTTACATATATACCAACATGAGGGGGCTGGGGGAGGGTACAACGTCCTGTAGGGAAGGAGCGCTGAGTTTGAATTTGATGGGCTTTGTATAGGATTGTGAAATACAGAGCCCTGTGGGTGGGAAAACAGATACCAGGGGGGGTTTTGTATGAAGTCTCCAATTCTAAGCCTTGTAAAAATAAAACATATATTTTCTGGAAAAAAGAATCAAAAAAGAAATAGCTCTCTTCAGTGCAAATCGTAAAGCATTTTTGTAACATGTTACTTATCCCAGAGAAGCAGCTAGTATAAAGGGTCTACCCCTGGAGCCTTCTTGGTGTTACTACATTCTAGGTTCATATATAACTTGGTGGTAGAGTCTTGTGACTGACAGTTGAATAAAGAAAACAGTGGATTGTAATTCTAACTAACTATAGGCTAGATGTGATAGACAATAAATATTTTTAATAAATATACAATAATCACAATATAAGGTAAATTCAATATGTATGGTTATATACAGCATAATATTCATTTTATTATCACCAATGTATTCCTGCAGTCCCAATCTTTTACTTGCCCCTTTGTTTCATCTGTAGAAGCCTGTTTTTGTCTGTACTTGTGGGTTGCTCTTTATTATGTCTGTATAGTTCTCTGTACAAGACTCCCATGACCTGTTGGGAAGCCTTGAGGCCTTATTGCAATTTGTAATAAGATAGAATTAGAGTCCAAAATAAAATCAACAAGAAACTAGCCCTAAAAGTGAAATGGTTTAACTAGTTTAAGAGTGCAAGCTGGGAGCAATGCAGGAAGTAAACACCTTAGACCAAGGAGAGTAAATTAGGTTCTTTAAACTCTTTTGATTTTAATAATCTGTTTATAACACAGGCAGAGCAATTTTTTTTAGAAAGTATGATATTTAATCTGACAATGTTCCTTTAACAGTCTACCTATACTCACTGTTGCTGCCATTGTCCCTTTGCTACACTTAAATGTCACTGTCTCCAAAATGTCTTTGCTTTCTCTGCTGTATTGGGTGTGCTACCTTGCCAAAGACCACTGGCTGCAATTTTGGCTTCAAAGTTTCCTGCTTCAATTCCTCTCTTCCAGTAAAGAAAATGGCTGAACTAAGGACTATGGCAAAGCTAATCTTAATTGGGAACTTCTGGCCAGTGCTTACTGCCTTTCCTGTCACATCTGGGGCAGCTGCTAGCCACTTAACCTCTCTTTTCACTAAGGGGTATTTGAAGTTGTCCATTAGGAAACTTTATGTAGATTTGAGCTCTTGTTTGTCTTACAATGACCCCAGACTTTTCTCTGGAAATGTTTTTATATTTTAGGAAGAGTTAACTTCCTGCTTTCCCTCTGTTCTCTACTCTTCCAGTTTGAGTATCTTCTGTCCTATTACCACTGTCACTAGTAATGTTGGGCAAGAAGAACTCAGGCTGGAAAACGTAAGAGGAGTACAAGACTCAGCACACGACCTCACACGGAGTAAGAGATGGGCACTGGATCAATGCAGCTTCAATGGGGAAGCTCGCTGTGCAGAAGGGAAGGGTGGAAGGCCTGGCCTTGAACACAGAGTGCCATGGGAACAGCAGCCATTTCTGGTGGACTCCCTGTCTAAAGTGGGTGACCAGTGCCTCTCAGAAGGGCCTTCTTCCTTGGGGATTGCTGCTGCTTTGTGAAGCCTCTTTTATTTTAGCTCATCACAATTTTTGATGTATTTTGTCAGCTGTGTTCTTTAAGAGCTCCTGGAGATGTCTTACAGCATGATCTCATTCATTCAGGACAGCTTACATCTTTCTTTGGCATTTCTTCAGTAGCTTGACAACACAGCTGTCAGAACAGCTCACTCTGCGGATCCACCTTTTTAGTGTGTAGTTGTGTGTATGCACATACACACATACACACATATTTAAGGTATTGATAAGTATCCCCCAATGTCTTATTAATAAAATCACAAAAGAATATGGGGTTAAGCACTAAATGCAGGCCTAGGAGGGAAACAGTGTCCATAATCAGAATATTATCTCAGCTTTCATAAGGGAGGAAACAGGAGGGAAAAATAGAAGAGCCCTCAGCTCATCAAAAAGTTAGGAGTAGACACAAACACCAGTTCAATTTAGTGGGGAAGCATGTATCATGTGTGTAATGATATTTTTTGTGTATTATTTTTAATGAACAATGTATTTTTAGAAAGGTGACAGATTTACCACTTAAGTGTCCTTTATTAGCCGATTAAGGTCCCATTGTGTGAAGCATTGTAAATGTGTATCATAAAGGAGTGTATCATAAAAGAGTGTTGCTGCTCTGCCCTGAGTACTTTACTGCCTACAGAGCCAAACAAAGGGCTGCAGAAGGGAAATAAATGTTTAAATAGAAAAGCAAAAATTTCTCTGATCCAAGCCTTTTACCTGCATTGCTAATGAACTTCTCAGTCTTTGTCATTTCCCACGTTAATTCATTCAGAAGCATGGGAAAGTGTCCTGTTGCAATGTGGTAAACTTCTGGCAGGTGATGTTTGGAAAGACTAGTCAATATGTTGGCTTCTGGTCATTGGGAGACAGAAATCCTTCACTAGACTGGACCAGATTTTTGTGACTGAGTAGCACCTCTGAAAATGTATCTATGTTATCTGTGGTAACATCTTGTAGCTCTGCAGGTTTTACAATCATCCTTTGGAAGCCTAATGAAGAGGTTATCTAGGGGTTATCAGTTCCCCTACATGTTTCGTCTCTCTACAGGAAGCTTTTGGTGTCAAGTAATCCAAACTGCTAAACCTTGTAACATTGCCAAATTTCAACTGACCATGCCAAGACTCATGGTGGTACATGGTCTTTAGAGCCAAAGTACTTAAGCAAGATGTTTTGAAAACTGTGGGAATTTTCACACTGAAATATCAAAAAAATACACAAAATGCCATTTGGTTTCCAAGCAGGAGAACCAATGCCCTTCCTCAGTACTGGCTGTTCAGCAAAAATCAATGCTGCTGGAAGATAATCTTGTAAATCGTTGTGCAGAGTCAGTGGAACATGGCATCTCCACTGAAACCAATGACAACTTCTCTGTTGACTGATGCATTTTCATCTTGACCAGTGCAGCCTGTTATCTGAAAGATTTCTATCTGTAGACAGAATTTATAAGAATAAAACCAGCAAAAACTTGAGAAAGAAAAAAAGAGCAACAAATCCACTGAGACCACAAGGAAATGGCCTTTTAGTAAATTACCTTTCTACCTCGGTATTAATGTTACATCATTCTGTTTGCTGTACTTTGCACAGTCTTAGAAAACTATGAAATATTTTACACATTCTGTACTTTCCCCCACTGCTAATGCTTCTTCTCCCATCTCACAGAAAACATTCAAATTACTTAAATATTTCATGTTGTAAGACCTAGCAGTACAGTGCAGTGTGTGTAGACTCCCTTGGGAAAAGCATTTTAATATTACTTTTAGAATCACAAATTATTCATGGAGCGCAAATAACAAACTGGTGGAGAGCGCAATCTGTGGTAAAAGCACTTACCTTTTCTTAACATTTTCCGATGTAGTCTGGCGTTGACAGATCATCAGATCTTTAGTGCATTATTTATTAAATGTTTTAGCATAACTTTTAAATATTCAGTGAGCACTTAGCCCACAAAAGACATGGCTGACTGAAGATGCAGTGATGCTGATGACTAAAGCCTGTTCCACAGTTTCCTCTAAACTACTGGTACACGCAGTTTGTGTTTTAATAGGGACTATTTTTCTCTTGCTTGTATTACCAATTCCATCCTTTTGGGAATTGTGACTTATGCTTCACTGTGTGGAGAACACAATCCAATATTTTATGGACTTCTGTGCATGGCTTTACTGTATTTAACTGTAAAGATTGGAAAACATTGAAAGGGTTGCACTGGTTAATGTACCAAAGTTGGTACAAAGTTGAAGGAAATGCATTTTCTAGACTAATTTATGGTTTTCTAGGAAAGTAGAAGGGGAAGAGCCAACAACTTCACTAATTTAAAACAATGAAATACACAAGAAAATAAGCAAAAGCAGAACACATCCTTCAGTGAGTCCTCTGTCTGCTCATTCAGTTTGTCCTGGCACATTGAAATGAATAGACCGTATATTTCTGAGAACATAATGTCCTTAATTTAATCTGTCTCTAGATCTTCAGTGTTTTATGGCATTTGGAGATTGTGCCAAAGCAATATTTTCCCTCCCTTTCCCAACTAGATTCCCTTTTTTGAGGAACAAGGGTAACTATTGCACTTCAGGTTTATTTCTGACACTCGTATGATATAGATTGTGTGACCATCAAGCTATGACAAGCCCACAAGGTTGACAGGGAGCATTAGAGAGGAGACGCAACCAAAAATACCAGAAGAGAAATCTCAGTGTAGCAAGGTTGGTTCCTTTTGTGAGTACAAACATTGTTGTAGCCTGAGCCTCCAGCAATCACTAATTCAGTTCCTGGTGCTGAAGAGAGGACAACACCAGGACTCTATGGGATGGAGGGAAGCTTTGGGCTGAAATAGTCGGTGTGCCTGGTAGCAAGGCAGGTTTGAGGGGTGCACGCCCACATCTGAGCTGCTGATGTCAATCACACCGAGTTACCTTCCACCAGGGAACCTCCCACCTTGTGCCTGATACAATTAGACCTGGTGTGCTGCAGCCTGGGAAATTAAGAGCCCTAGATCTGAAGAACCAGTTACTCTATTTAACTGTTAGTAGAGAAGGCATTAGAGACAACTCTCTGTATCCAAGGAAGTTTTTGCTTTTGCATCAAGAACAATCAGCTTTAAATGATCTTTACCTGAGCAGCACAAGAAGGCTAATGAATAAACAAATTCCCCCAGAGAAGCAGCAGTCACAGA
The DNA here is from genome assembly GCA_013400735.1 of Pomatostomus ruficeps. Taxonomy (NCBI): domain Eukaryota; kingdom Metazoa; phylum Chordata; class Aves; order Passeriformes; family Timaliidae; genus Pomatostomus; species Pomatostomus ruficeps. The sequence goes on from VYZT01000089.1 coordinate 44,713, forward strand.
AATGCTGTAAAACGGCGTTGGAGGTCTTTACCATAAAATTTGCAATTTGTGATTTGAGTCCAAAATGTCATTTCCAAGGGGCTGCCTGCCTAAATCAAGGCACAAAGTACCTCATTGTTGCTGAACCTCACCTTTAAGGCAGACTTCTTCAAAGCTTTCTTTTCAGTCTGCTGAGTATTGGCAGATGTCAGGACCTAGTTAAAAAAAATCTCAGTGATTCAGATGGACACCTTGTTAGCATAACCTGCTTAAATTCACCTATTGAGAGAGTCCTTGAAGTGTGGCTGTAATACCATGTATAAACCAATCCCAGTTTAAATAAAATCAGTGAAAATGCCACAATTTGATTTGCAAGAAAAATTCTGTACCTAATCATTGTATGGAAATATAAAAAATCATGGGGTTGAAGGGCTTTAAGAGGTTATTTAGTCCATGCCCTTGCAAAAATGTGGTCAAAAATACAGACACTGTCCCTAACAAATTTTAATCTAATCAGTCTTAAAACCTCCAAAGGAGAAAATTCCTCAATGCTACTGCATAAATATATATGTAAATGTATATATATATATATGTGTGTGTGTGTGTGTGTGTGTGTGTGTGTGTATATTTGGTGTGTGTATTCCAGTATAAAACAGCATTTATCATTAAAAACAGTTTTGCAGCAGCTAACCCTAATCTCCTTTGTTTTAAATCCAATTAGTTTCTTCCTGTCATATCCCCAGTAAATTTCAAAAAACTGTAAGAGTTTTCTTTACAGAAGCTTTTCAACTTCAGAAAGGAATTAGTGTTCTTTCCTTCCCCTTCTTTCCTGGAAGGCTGAAGAAGCTCCTCCAACCTTTTCTCCCAATCTGTATTTTACAAGTCAGTTATCATTCTTCCTTTTCTCCTAGAAAACAGGCTCCAGAGATGTGTCCTAAATAGCACTGAGCAGGGCAAAACAATGACTTATATTGTGTTTGGGGCTCTTGATGCTTTGATGGGACCATTTTACTATGGAGGGAAAACCAAAATCAGTGCTTACTGCAGCTCCCACATTTTCTGTAGCCGATCTGTTAACATCAGTTTGGGCAGCACTTCAAACAGGAGTGGATTTGAACAGCCTGTGCCACGATGAACAACTCTGGTTTGGTTTTTTTTTAATACTTTCAAAACCATTTCAAAACCAGTTTTAGTGTGTATGCCTACTCTCTTATGAAAATTAATTGCATTCACAACCCCTGTTTATCATGAATACAGAAGAAAACATGATATGATCTATGTCTCTTTAAGGTTTTCAGCAAGTTATTTACTCTTATCTCCTCTTTTATATGAGTCAAGCCATATCTTCAGATGCTTAGAAAGTTCCTAATATAGCTATTTTGGTCTTCTATTATGATTTCCATCTTTTTTCCCACTAATGGAATGATACAACATTATATTTTTATCATAGTTGTATTTTTTTTTTCAATTTGCCAATTCTTCCGATTTGTTGTTCCCTCAGGTTGCCTTTCCATCTCTTTCTGTCTCTTCAGTTGTTGAAGTCTCCTATTTTATTGATGGCCTGCTATTTTAGTTTCCTATTCTGGCTTCTTCCTATATTTAGCCTTTTTATAGAAAACAACACCCTCTTCCACCCTGGCTGCTTGCAGCATCTTGACAATAATTTTTGCATCAAAAGAACAAGAACAGCAAAACCAAGTTCTTATTTCTCAAATAAAAAAATACAAATAAACACAAATATAAATAAAGAATTAAAATAGATATAAATATATTACATAACTATAAATAAAATATCATAAACCCCTCCCACCTATGTGTAGCTATGCCCCATATAATTTCTGTCCTAAGTTTTTATTTTCTTTCATTTTTCAAATTCTGTGTAGTTACAAGGGTCTCTGCTGACAATGTGCATATATTGTGTAGATGCTTCCAGACCTTTCTGGGAGTTTGGATAATCAGGTTGGAGTAGCTGGTATCATTGTTAAGGCTGGCATTTTGACTTGGAAGGCAGTTGGTACTCAAGAGGAATGCAGAGGGGTAGATGACATAAAAAATGAGAAAAGCCAGTGCCAACAATTCTTGAATGCTACTCCTGTCACCTATTCCTCTCCCCATATTTCCTACTACATCCAGTAGAAAGCAAGGACACTATCTGATGTTTCAAACCCTGACCAGCAGGTGGAGTGATGCATGAGGAAGGTAGGAAATACCAGAAAAAGTTGGACAAAGTCCTGGCACTCGGAGCCAACCAGAGCCTGGAGGTAACTCTGCCTAAGCAATTAATTTAAACCAAGCATGTCAGCAGCACCAGATGGCCTTTAAACAACAGGAAAAAGGTTTCACTGGAACACACACTGCAACATGGAACATTTTAAACTAGGGAAGGCTTGGGCTGAATCGGAATATGAATAGGAGGGGGATGCACAGTCACGTAGTGCTGTGCCTTTGTGAGATAGATCTTCACCTCCAGCTTGTTCCTGGGCCAGAGGCTGAATGACTGTGATGCTGCAGGTGTTTGGTGCAACAAATGCCGCAGAGTTCTTGCTCTGGTTCCTGAGAACAAGCCTTTCTCCCCATGTATAGCACCTGCCTGTTTACTGTCTCCCTGCTCTGACTAGGACTCTTTCAGTTCTTGCTTCTGCGCCTCTGGCTTGCTCTCCCTGCCTGCCTCATCCCTGTGTGTGTGGGGGACAGTCCTTCACCAAAAGGGAGCTTGGTTGCTTCCAGGGAAAGAGGAATCTCTCCTGCCTTTCAAGGCGAAGGCATCTTTCCTCTGCTCTGCCCATGCAGGGCGTTCTGGCAGAATGGGTGCAGAGCAGCTGCTCTCCCGAGCTTGACTGAGTGCAGGACACAGAGGAGACACTGCCCCTCCTCTCAGGCAGCAAATCTCTCATGCTCAGAGCAAGGCAGGTGCGGTGTACAGCTATGTACCAAGGAGCCAGCCAGTTACAGAACTGATTTGTCACGCTAACATTAGGGGCTGAAGTGACACAGATGTCTTACACATCACCAGAGCAATGTCCCCAGGCTCTCCTGCCTGTTGGCCTGTATAAGGTGTCCCTCACTCACTGGCTGGCCAGGCAGTGTTCACATGCTTGTTGGCCAGCTGGCTGCTGCCATCCCCTCATCTGTGGGTGCTCTAATTTGGTACCTACTACTGATTTTATGATGCCATTTGTCAGATTTGACTGGAAGTGGCTAGTAAGCTCAAAAACTACTGAGAAGGAGGGACTGACAGACAGCTCAACAGATGAATGGGCAGATGGACAATAAGTGTCACAGCTTAAGCCTCCCTTTCATAGCAAGTTAATCTGAAAATAATGCAGAGTGAGACAAATGAATCCTTTTCCCCCCACCGTGAGACATTAATCAAAATAAACACCTATGAAAACTTCACTCTATTTTTTCTGGTATTTTTTCTGCAGACTGAAAAATAGCAAATGAAAAGCTTTTCAAGCTAGAGTAGTGCATTAGTTTACAATGAAGTGGATGAGTTGCCTTTGAGTTGACACAAATATACCTTTGCACTGTGCATGGTCACAGTGCAAACTACTGAGAAAACTTCCTTTCTTACCACTGTAGCACTTGCCACTGTACTTCTGCCTGAGACAATTTTACTTTATCCCTGACAGTGAGACAGGGAGTAGAGAAGAGAGATGGGTAAATGATCAGAAGTATCTGGAGAGAAGGTATAGAAATATAATTTAAGTGGAAAAATCCAGATTCCTTGAAGGTTAAATGAAAATGTCTGTGACCTAGCACAATGGGTTTGGTACTCCAGCATGTAGCTAGCCTCACTGTATTCCTGACTTAGGTATCTGTGCAGTGTCTAAATGCCAAAAGCAATAATTAAAATTCGTATAAAGATTCTGGTCTTATCTAACAAGAATGATTCACCAGCAGCCATGGGACCTGTCAGAGAAGATTGATGGAGAACTTTCAAAGACCCTGAAGTGCCCTGAGCACTGTACAAAGGATAGACTAAGACCTTTCATCTGAGGCAAAGGGAAATACATTACGTACTGCACATCTATTTTAATTGATTGCTTTAATCTATGGGAGTTCTAGGTCTGTTTTGAATTCCAGGATTAAAAATATCTGCACTTATCAAAGATAAAGGTTTATCAGATACAAAAATTGCTGTCCATTCAGCCTATATGGTTAATTCCACATCCCTTTCTTCTTTCTCCCAGTGAGTAATCTGCAATGCAGGAAAGTCAGTAAGGACAGAAAAGTCTTTTGTTTCAGTATATCTTCCAGCAGTGTGAGGTTAGGAACTTGCTGCACAGTCCTGGGAGAGGGGAATGCATCAGCTTACTGCTTGGCAAAACACAGAATGTTGGTCATGCTGACTATTTGAGGTATCAAATCTCCAGTATAACAATAATCACAGGGCGAAGAGGTTGCAGCACTTGTATTTTTTATCACAGGGACCCATGTGAATGAGTATAGGCTACTTCTACATGGGATCAAAGGCAAGTGAAAATCAATCATGGTAATGTTATTGACTGAAGCTGTCTTTACAGACATCTTTCACTGGCATTTTTTGTGTAACCTTTAGACATCAAAGGCTGGTCACACATGGAAATGGGCTGCCACACGCTCTTTATAAAGCTCTCTTAGGATAAAATTTATAATCCTGCAGAAATCTTTGTTGGTAGGTAGCTAAAATATAAGAGGGGAAAAAAGCTTACTCTTTATAGTCTTTCAAAAGAAAATCTCTGCTAATATATGCTATTTCCTAGGAGAGCACCCTTCCAAGGCCATCAGGCTGGCAAAGACCACATTACTTCAGTTACAGCTGCTCATAATTCTTTGCTAAAGAGAGATTTTCGTGTAGTATGTGCTGACAGCTAAAACCAGCAGTACTTATTAATCATGGGCTAGTGTTTTCTTTGCACTCTGCCTCTCTGTTACTGTGTTAATTTCCATCTTCTTTCTTTAATTTTCATTTACCATCACCTATTCTAATTTCCCCAAGACACTTGATGAATGGGGTTCTGATAAATCTTTGCTGAAAGGTGTAAACTCATGGTGCCTCATGGATTTCTGCTGTGGTTTGCAGGGCCTTCATTTTGCAAGCAGAAACATGGTGATAGAATGGGTCATATTATATTTTATTTCACTGCTCCTAGGCCAGGAAACAAGCAAGTTTTGTTGCACCCACTGCAGGCCTCCTCATCTCTGTGGGTCTCACACTCCCCCGGTGTTTGTGTAGGATGTAAGACATTCACAGTCACCTGTTCAGTCGTTCACATAGTGATTTCATGGCAACAGATGAAAGGGAGGACTGTAACAAGTACTTCCTTTCCTTCCTTCAAGAGCTGAATATTGCAAAAATACCATGCTGGTGATGAAACTTCACGTTTTTACCACCATGGCCCAATTTGATCTCCCAAAATTTCAGAATGGTTATAGAAAGTACATAAAATTACTTCAGATGACAGGCAGAGATTTTATATCAGAAAGGAAGGAAGAGGTATAATGTTTTACTTGTAAATTGAGCATATTTCATGTGGGAATCATTGACAGGCAAAAAACATAGACGCTTTTGGGGCTATTTTCAGTCATTTGTTTTGAACTAAAACAACATTTTGGGCCTGATGCAGAATCTATTGACTTTATTTGAAGAAGTCTTATAGATCTCTATGAGCTTTCAACCAGATATTTGCGTGTCATGAAAAGGGGGAATTGTCTAAAGTTCCTCATGCAGGTCAACCCAGTATTTGCTCCGGAGGGGGAATTAATAATGGTACCAGCTCAGACAAAATTTAACAGAAGATTAGCTGGAAATAGAGAAGCATCAGCTCCAATCAGTGTTGGTTCCTGCTAAAGAGAACAAACTCATGCTATTTTCTTGTTCCATTTTTCCCTCTCTTATTTCCAACCTAACATATTTCCCATCAGTTACAGAAAATTAGTTACAGAAACATATTGTTGAAAATCACAGGATTATTTCTCATCTACTTCCCTTGAAAAACCTTCAACATCTAAGAGAAAATGGGGGAGAAGATGCCAAACTAGACTTCCTTATCTTTGTCTGAATGAAATATACTCTGATGTTTGCTAAACTCCCCAAAATCAGAAAAGAAACTTGTGAAATACTCAGCATAGGGAATCAATCAACATATAGAAACTTGAAAGAAATACTTTTTACAAAATGGTTCATATTTTCAAATTTTCAGAAAATTTTTTTCTTCATTGTGAAAGTCAGCTAAAAATATAGAACACCTGCTGTGGAAAAACCCCCTTGTAGCAACATGTATTGAAGGAAAGTCTGAACCATGCCAGAGTGGGGTCTTTGGTCTGAGCCTGGTCTGGGAGTGGACATTACATTGTGAGCCATGGACTGGAGACTATTAAAGCAAATAGACTCAAACCAAGATAAATTTGGAGTCAGTAAGACATTTCCATGTCGTGGCACTGTTTAATCTTCCCGTTGAAGACACCCCTCTCTCTGCAGCAGTCTGTGAGACCCAGCTCTTTAGATGTTCAGTCATTCGAGACAGGGAATTTGCTTGTCCTGACTTTGAGTGTCTTACCTGGGGTGTTCCAGTTTGGAGATGAGCTGTCTGTGGACACTTGAGGCAACGGAGGGAAGGAAACAGGCTCTTCCTTAGAGCACACCAGAGACTTCTGTGCCTACATGGGGAAGCTTTTTCTCTGGGGAAGCTTTTTTTCTCCCTTCCCAGAGAAACTTTAGGGAATCCAACCTTCTGAGCACTTCAGGCAAGTGTTTAGCAGCTGTCCAATGTCATGAAGGCTTCCCATGCTGCTTATTAGCAGTGCAAATCTAAGACAATTTCCCAATTTTAAAATCTTCCATGGATTTGCCTTTGCTCATCTTCCACATCTCTCTTGCCCAGCCCTTTCCTTGTCCCACTCCAGACTTTGCCAAGCCACAGTGAGGCTGCCATTCCCTGTCACTTGTGCTTCCTGGAGGGTCTTTGTACACCACTTCAGCCCCTCACTGATATGTCGTTTGCAATGTTCCCAGCTGGCACACCTTTGCTGCTGCACTTCTGCCTCACTGTTACCAATTTCTGAACATATATTTTTTTAGCTTGGGAAATCAATCTGAACAGGTTTACACAACAGATGAAATGGCACTGCATTGCCCAAGTATTAATATATCATCCTATTTGGTTTAAGAGGCAAATCTGTTTGAGCAGTCTGATGAAACGTACCCAGAAGGAGGCTTGAATGAAAAATTGAAACTGTAGGATAATACTTAAAAAGAAAGAAAAAGAAGGTAACCTGAATGCAGGAGGCAAGGGTTTTAAAAGAAACAACTGCTTAGGATAGGTCATTTGATACTAGAGGTAATAAAGCACAGGAAACAAACTCTCATGTTGTATTATTTTAAATAACAATGGTAGGAGATAAAGAAAATATGTATGTTGTCTGGAGGAAGAATGAATAGTCAGAGGAGACAGTAACAGACACAGAATTTCAGTTACATCATCACCTTGTTAGCACTTCCAATTTATTCCTACAACATAAAAATGAAACAGATACTTCTTTCCAGCCCCCACTACTCCCAGGTCTCGTCATGGAAATTTGTGTCTGAATCCTATTTCCCTCCTGAAACCTCAGGTTTCTTTGTTTTTCACAGAATATTTCTCAGAAGGGTCTAGGGTGGGTGCTTTTGTCAAGCCAGTATTTACAGCCATAGTATGGAGAAAGTACAGCCACTACATCCAATGTAAGAAAGTTGCAAATGGGCCAACTCCACTCTGACTGGTATTGTTTGTTTAAAGTCAATAATTGGCATTTGGGAAAAGAAGAGGAAAAGTCTCTGCCTTTTGTTTCAGCCTTTCCTTTTGCAGAAGAAAGGTTGTGTTGTGGAGCTACTAGAGCTAAGCTGCAAATGCAACAACATACCCTGGGGTCCTCAGCTGAATTTAACTGCCTTTGTTATGCATTGCTTCCACTTTCAAGATACAGACGCAAATTTTAGCATAAAAATACAGCATACTCTTCAAATTTTGTTACACCTGAATCCTCTTCAATCTCATAAATTCCCACAGAGTATCCCTTTTGCTCTTTTTAGAAGATTTTGACCACTTGTCCATATATGTGTTCAATGATTATAGTGTGTTTTACTAAGGGCTTCACCAGAGGATGTGTAGGAGTCTTATAGGGAGCGTGAAGAAGCTACAGTTTTGTAACATTCTAGAAGATCTAATTCTGATTTTTATTTCAAGGACTTGCAGAAGAATTTTGTATAACGTGCAAAAAGACTGTTAGTGTTCTGAAACACACAAAAGGAAAATGTATTTTAAAATACACTAAATATAACTAATATAACTAATACCACTAAAAACAGTCTTCCTGTTAATTTTTTGTAATGAAGAATTATGAAATGGTGCTGAGACAAGTTAGTGCAGCTGAATTTTGTGCCTAATTGATGCAAGTTTTTACCTGCAGGACTATATATTATAGGGGAAATTATATCTTGTTGATTTTCATGTTCCTATTTCATGCATCTTCACATCCTGCAGCATTTTTGCTCATAAATTAAACACCAGACTGTTTAACTTGTTTTAGGTGGCCAAGCATCCAGAGGAAAGAGAATGGACAGCTTCAGGCATAGCTGTAACTAAAAACCTGATTGTCTAGAAACGAGATAATTTCAAATGAAGCTCAGCTATCTCCACTCATTGTGAATTATGTTACCCAGATCCTACTAATTTATAATGTGATAGTATTGCTTAATCAACAGTGTTTTGAAAGGCAAGATGAAAAATTTATTGGTTCATTTTTCTTTGACAATATTGACTCTCAGCTAGAGGGATTTGGTCATAATATGGGCAGCAGAGAAAGCTTGTGGATCCCTGTTGTGTCCTGCCTTGAGAAGCCACTGGTGGCTGGGCAACCTGTGCGGAAACTGCTGCTGGTCAGGGTAGTAGTGCTTTCCATCCAAGTTCAGAGAAATTCTATCAGCTCTCCTCCGGCCCAGGTGGTCTGAAAGTAGCTGTGGAAAAGGCTGCAGGTAATAAAACTGCTCTGTGCTGTGTAGAATAAAAGATATATTTTGTCTCAAAGAGAACCCGTGTTGTATAGGTACAGGAGTGGATGCCTGTGTTCTGCTTCAGGAAAAGCTATCTAGAGAAATAGGTGTTATTTTAATCTACTATACTAACAGATCTCTAGAAGTATGGAGCTGTCACCATTTTTCAGCAGTCTCAAGCTGGCATTGATTCCTCCATGCTTATGAATGTACATTTTGTCCCAACATCATGTGGAAGGTAGTGCAACTTCCCCGTTCCAAACCAGATGTGTGGAAAGTTTAAGAACAGCAGAGCTGTCTCTGTAATCTTTCTGTGTTTTGAGATCTAGCAGTGACTCCACGGAGCAGTGACAGTTCTGAGAAACAAACATCACCATCTCCTCAGGGCTATTTTGAGCCCAAACAAACCTCCATGATTTTGGTTTCCTTGACAGCCTTGGAGTGGGATGGTCTGCCTGGACTTGGATAACTGGGCAGGCCTTTTGGACTGATTTATTCCCTTTACCACCCAATATATGTCTGGCTTTGTTGAAGATAGTGATGTCTGTAATGGTGATTCTTGCTGAATGGCAGAAATATTTTTTATTGCATTAAACAGCTGTAGAAATATGGCACTAAAATAAGGGAAAAAGCTATGAACATTAAAAGTGTAAACTGGTAGTGATAGCCTTTATTATCCCTTCAGACACTAATGGCAATTTTATTAAACAGCTTCTTCAGTTGGCTGATCACATGAAGCAGAGCAATTAGGAACTAGGTAAGATTCATTGCACAAACAAAAATCTCAGGGAAATTATTTGTTTATTGTTTTCAGCATCTTTACAGAACATAGCGATATTCTCAGTAGAGCTGAATTATGTAATATGAAAACCACAGTCAGGGAGAAGACAAGTTCACACTGTTCTGAATATGCACTTTGTTGCAACAGAAAAAGTAGTCAAGCTAATTTTTAATTTGTAGGCATCTGTTCAGGGCTTGTGGCTGTCAAGAAAAAAATTATAATCAAGGTATGTGCCCACCTAAAGAGCACCAAGAAGGAGAATGTCAAGGAGACATGAAAACAAATCTCCTAACAACCCACTTCATTTTGTAGTAAATAAGATGCAAAAAAACCCAAACAAAACCAAAACCAGGAAGAGGCCTGAACTGCAGATGTGCTGCTCTGAGTAATAAGAATCGTGTTATTCAGGAGTGGTTTAAACTTCCCTGAACCAAATTGTCCTGTGAGTACTCCCATGTCAGCATAGAGGAACAGAATCCAGGAGGATGCTGTATGTGCTTGAATCTGATCCTCAGGAGCAGCTCATCTTGGAAAGCAGGCTTGACCCAGGTGTGCTGGCAGCAGGCAGGGCTCACTGCCCCTCTTTGCTGCCATCAGACAGGATGTGGTTTGCTTTTCACCCATCCCATGCCCATCAAGTGTGCATCAGTTTTAACCTGTGTGAGGATCAGGTTATTTGGTGACCTTAGTGATAGATCAGTGCCTATCATGGTGGTGTTTGTTCTTCACCTGCTCCCAGCCAAGAGTGGAATAAACTCCAGTGAAGTTAATAGGAACAGTGGGTTTTGCAGTGATTGAGTTCAGAGAGGCTCTAAAAGAAAATGGCTTTGAAAGGGATCAGAGGAAAGTTCAGACTGAGGGTTAGTTTGGCAGTGGGGGAAAACAGGCTTCTGCAATTAGTTCTAATGAATTATAATAAACATAGGACAATATCTCCCTAGCTTTACAAATTGAAGGAGTAATTAAATCTGGAATAAGCCACAGTTGAAATTCTGACTTAAATGCAAAGAATTATTTATTTTGTGAAGGTTGAGCTATGTCAGACTGTGCAGCTGTATTAGTGACCAAGGAAATGGCCATTAAATGAGCTAATAATAGCAGAAAGGGCAAGGGAAAAATATTTTCTTTCAAAATATAATAGGAATAATGTGTTGGTGAGTCTTACATTAGTACCAAGTAAATGAGGAGAAATGATAATTAAGAATAAAACAACTACATTGCATGATATCTTGGAGGATATCAGCAGGACTTCTATGGTAGAAATTTACACCTGGTTGACCTCTTTTAATTCTTCAGAACTGCTTAGCAAAATAATGAAGAATGGAGAATCAAGCTGCCAGAAATCCTTGGACAAAGGCCTACAAAAGAAGTAATTCAGGATTCTAATGATGCATAAGGTGAGATGTAAATTTTTCCTGCTGCATTAAATGCCTCTACTGAGCCGTTGAAATATAAGGAAGCTTTCAGGGAAAAACTAAAGCAATGGTTATACAGTCAACACTAGGCAGAAGAGAAGCAACTTGCATCAGCAAGAGGAGCTTTCTCCCTTCTTCTCTGTAGTTACATCACATCCCTGTTACATTGGGGAAATTGATTACACCTGTTCTGTAATTACTTGCAATTATCATGCTTCCAGTTGTCAAATGATGTGTACAGATTTTTTTATCTTTGGCAAACTCTATGTCTCTGAACTCAATTTCTTCATGCTGGTTATGTAGTTGAGGCAACATCATTCTGGAAAATTTGAGCTATAATTTTTTTTTTGCTGAGAGAAGAGGAAAAAAAATCAAATTTCTCTATTCTAATTTTTAGCATCCTCTTTCCTTGAGTTCTAGAAGCCATACTTTGTCACCAGCAATTGTAACTTAGATTGGTAGGGGGGTTCTTCTTCTTCAGTGTGGCTCAGTTTTGGGGAAATGACAGCCCTCTGAGAGTAAAGATATGAATACTAATTGTTGCAGAGACCAGACTGTCTGGTGTTCTTATGATCTGGCCCTTCTCTTCCCTCAGGCCCTGTAGTGGAGAGCTGTCTGTGCTGGAGTGAAAAACTGGATTGAGCTACTTTGGCATGATTAACCTAAATAATCTTGTAGGATTGTCGTGCTGCTCTGACAACTCTCCTTTTATTTTTCTGGAGCACCGTAAATATATTAAATTAAGCCAATATCTTAAGACACTGTCCTCTTCTTATGATTAGTTGTCTATTTATTCTCATTCTTCATTTTCTGCCAGCTGGTCAAATCTAAAGCAATTCCAGCACGGATTTGCCGCAATGCCTCCGGTGGGGGCACCGGGCATCTGCTCGTGGTTCCAGGGGCTGGCTGGCTGCTTCAGGGGGCACAGGAGGGCTGGCGAAGGTCTGGCAGGGGCTCACCTAACCCACTGATGATACAGGCGCACCAGGGAAGGAGAGACAAACAGAGGGGCTTCCCAGATGTTTATTCAGGCACCAGGATCGTGNTTGATTTTCCTTTTTTTTGGACATTCAGTTTTAGGTAGTCCTCCTTTTCGTAAGAGGAACCTAAACCAAACCACCCTGAAACCCCAGTTCAAATTGTTTAGTTGCAGGCTTTCCTTGGGTTGCTTAGGTCATAAGTTTAGGGTGGATGTTTTAATTTTAAGAAGCTTCTTTCATGAGTTCTTGGAAAAACTAATAAACCTTCTGCAGTGAATTTCTAGGGAATCATTAACCAGAGATTGCTTGCTGTGGATACAGAGGTAGGTAGCCTACTTAAAAAAAAGGCAAAAAAGAAAAAAATAGTAGCTATGCATGGACACAAAAACAAACAACCTAAATTGACTGCAGCTTAAAAATGAGAAAAAGCAAAATTCTCCTCTTCCTTCAGGAGACAGTGCAATTAAAAATGAGGTGAAGAAAGACAAAAAAGCAAAGTGTTAGTAAGGTATGTCTTAAGCACTGCTTCTACTCATATAAAGGCTGTAACACAATCCTCAACAAAAAAAAACAAAACCCAAACCCAAACCAAAAGAAAACCAAACTCCCCCCAAAAACCAAAAGAAAAAAAGAAAAATACTTGAATGATAAAGTACTCTGTAAGTAATGAATAAATCTTTTTCAAGTCTAGAGATTTTGAGTTTGTCATCATTGTGGTTAAATGCCCTTGTGGATGCAGTGTTACAGAAGTTTCAAAGTAACTTTGGCAACCTAAGTGGTTTGCTTTTATTCCTCTTGCTTCTGTGGTTTTTTTTTCTACTAGCTTTTTTTTCAAGCCATCAACCATACAAAAATGCAGAGCAATATGTAAGAAAAGAAAAGACCTTGTGAAAACCATTTCAGTGACAAAAACACACAAATTGCAGGTGTCACTCTGTGCTCAAGGATCAATTCCTGGCATAGGTGGGATCTGTGCTGACAGCAGTGACGGTTCAGGACACTAGTCACGGCACGTGGAGAGTGGGATGGAGAAAGGGCTGGCATGTCCACTTTGGGGAGGCTGGTGTGAGTAAGGGCTCTTTAATGTCATTCAAAAAGCCATGATTCTGGAAGTGGGATCTGTGTTCACCCATCAGGGGGGCGAAGTGAACGCAGGAGAGGCATTTTTCCTGCTGGCAGCCTCTGATCAGAGGTGAGCCACCAGTGACTCAGCCGGGGGCTGGGCTGCTCCCCTCACAGCAGGGGTGGGTGGCTTCCCTCTGTGAGTTGTGGCAGGTTTCTGTGAAAGTATTTTCCATTTCCCATGCTCACCTGAAGAGTTAAATGGACACAGCCATATTTCTGCTTTTGGTAGCACTTAATGATCCCCAAAACACAAATGAAACACAGAGCTACAGCTGTGCAAAATATTCCTGCTGCTATGTTATGAAGTACAAGGGGATGAACATAAGGGCAGGAAGCCTCTGATAAAGAGCAGGTTTATGTGGTGTACATGACTCAAACTTTGACCCTGTTTGAACTCAGTGCTGACTCAGTCTTACCCCTGCCCATGAAGCTGAGTTTGTGCCTGAATGTTTCATACATTCATGCTCTTTGAATCAAACAGGATGCAAAACCCCTCTGACGTAAAGATTTTTAAGGCTGGTATTTATTCTACTGACATAAAACTATGTTTTTCGGAAATACTACATGGTACTATAGACTCAAGGAAGTACGGATGAGTGAGAGATACTGTCTGGGGCTGAGAACAAGTGAAGTTAACTTACTGCATCCTCTGTAGTTGTAGCACATCCTGTGGAACAAAGAATCAGACAAGGAAGAAGAAGTATTTTTCTATTTTTCAAGCGTCTTTGTGATTCCCACTCAATAATGACAGTAACATGGCTAGTGCCCTGGGCAAGAGGTGTAGTATTCCTATGTGCAAAAGAGAAATGGAAATGCAAAGAACTCAAGTGGTACAGGAGCTTGCCTTGGGCAACTGTGTTTTGTGACTTGTTTTTGGATGCCTATGTGCTATCAGACTACAAATACTATAGATCTCATGTTTTCCATCATATTGGTCTTTCTGCTTACATTATCTATATCTATATCTATATCATCTATATATCTATATATATATATATCTTTGCTAAAAATGAAATAATATCAAGTTCAGACAGCCACAGGCAAGAAAGATGAGAAAGGGAGATTTTGCCTTTAGCTATACTATATATATAAAGGCCTAGAGAAAAGGATGCCATGTTTCATCTTCCTAAGAAGGAACATGAACATTAAAATTCCCTCTGGCACGCCAGGTTAGCCTGGGAGAGTTGGGCCTTAGAAGACTTAACTCCCCCCAAACACCAGCAAAATGTGAATCTTGTGGAGAAACCAGTTGCTAGGAAATGGTGTCTCCTCTCAAGCAACTGCTTGGCTGGTATGCTCTTTGGCACCATTTGCATATATTTCTGTGGCAAGAAAAGCACCAAAAAATGGCAGTTCCATGAGATGTGCATCTGCTGGTTAAAGCAAGCTTCGCGAAAGGCAGCTCTTGGAGGGGTTTGTTCCACAGCTGGAAGCAGGTTCCAGCAGCCACTGGCATGGCCTGCACTACCCCTGTTCATCCAGGCTGCAGAGCCCCACGGCACAGTGCAGTACCCTATAGAAATGCTGGCTTGTACCTCAGCACATTGAGTGACTTTTTACAGGGGCATATAGTGATAGGACAAGGGGGAACGATTTTAAACTGAAAGAGGAGAATTTTAGATTAGATTTTAGGAAGACCTTCTTCACTGTGAGGGTGACAGGGCAGTGGAACCGGTTGTCCATAGAAGTGGGTGCCCCATCCCTGCAAGTGTTCAAGGCCAGGTTGGATGGGGTTTGAGCACCTTGGTCTGGTGGAAGGTGTCCCTGCCTACAGCCTGGGGTTTGGAACTAGGTGAACTTTAAGGTCCCTTCCAACCCAAGCCTTTCTATGATTCTGTGACACTGCAGTTGTGCTGGTGGGGTTCTCCAAACAGGGCTTCTGCCCAGGGCATTGCACTGCAGAACTGCAATACAGTCACTGGGGCTGCTGGGTCTCTCACCTTTCTGTCTCAAGTGCTGCTGCACAGGGTGGATGCATCTGTCTAAACCTTCCTTTCAGAAGCATTTAGCTGTGAATCAGAACACATTACAGTAGGTAACTAAAGTCAGTGTTGTTGAGTTGTGAATGACAAATCCTGAAGAGCAAAATGTCTGAGCAGAAGTTTCAGCGAGTCATACCAGGGCCATTAAAGGATGCAATAAGCAAGCATAAAAGGTCACTCTAAAATATAAAGTAAATAATAAAATTATTGATTCGTAAAAATTCTGAAGAAAAAAAATATTTAAGCAATTGTGTGTCATGGTTTAATCTCAGCCAGCAACCAAGTACCATACAGCCACCTGCTCACTCCCCCACCAGTAGGACTAGGGATAGAATAAGAAGGGCAAAAGCTGGAAAATTTGTGGGTTGA
The DNA here is from genome assembly GCA_013400735.1 of Pomatostomus ruficeps. Taxonomy (NCBI): domain Eukaryota; kingdom Metazoa; phylum Chordata; class Aves; order Passeriformes; family Timaliidae; genus Pomatostomus; species Pomatostomus ruficeps. Next base: position 60,357 of record VYZT01000089.1, read on the forward strand.
GAGAAAGACACTTTCATAGGAGAAGCAAGTCATGAATAGAAGCAAAGCAAAACAAGGAGTTATTTTACTGCTTCCCATGGGCAGGCAGATGTTCAGCCATCTCCAGGAGGGCAGGGCCCTGTCACATGTCATGGTTACTTGGGAATACAAATGCCATCGCTCCAAATGTCCCACTTCCTTCTCATTCTCCCCACTTCATATATTAAGCATGATGTCCTATGGTCTGGAATATCCCTTTGGTCAGTTGGGGTCACTTGTCCTGCTTGTGCCTCCTCCCAACCTCTCATGCACCCCATACTTCTTCACCAGCATGACAGTAGCAGGAGTAGAAAAGGCCTTGTTTCTGTGTTAACCCTGTTCAGCAATAACAAAAACATCACTGTATTATAAACTCTGTGTTCAGTATTAGTCCAAAACACAGCCCCATTCCAGCCTCTGTGCAGAAAAGTAACTCTACCCCAGACAAAACCAGCATATTATGTTATTGTCTGGAAGTTGTTTCCTCCTTATGCTGCTTTTATTCACGTTACTCTCCTGTGCTCCTAAATGTATTTTACTTGGTGATGTTAAGTCTAGAATTTTAGTATGAAGAAATAAACCAAAGGAAACTACATCCCATGGTAACCTGACATACAAAAATTGATAAAAATCTGCTCTGGAGATTTGTTTCAGTGCTGGGCTGTTAATTCAAAGCCAGTCCAACCTGTAATTGCTCTTCTTAGTCCAGTTCCAAACCCCACTGAAATCCATGGCAAGGCAGGGAGTGAGCTCTGACAAGGCTGAAGAGCACTTTGTTGGTTCATCTGGAATTAATTTGGTGGTGTTATGCAAGGTTTTAGGTGACAAGCACTCAGACTGCAGCGTGGGCTCATATCCTGTGTTGCTTGACCAGGACCCACTGGCCCACGACACGGACAGTACAGATACTCAGCAAGGGAGCCTTGTTGAGGGGGGAGCACATCTCTCCTCTCCGGGATTTCCTGATGACGTCTACTCTGGGATCGTTATCCCTTCATGAAACACTATGGAAACCATGGAATTGCATGGATATACCTTGTTCTATAGTGTGCCTGATCTCCCGTATCTCACAAGCATTAGCTCCAGTTCCTTGATCTGTACCGTGCTCTTCCATGTCTGCTGTCTGCTTACAGCGGCAGAGAGCTATGAGGAGCTGCATGAAAGTAGTTCCTATCTGTTCAGGAGTCACTCTAGTGGGTGCAGAGGATGTAAGGCACAGGAGACTTCTTATGCCATTCAGGCCTTTTGCCATGCTTGGAAACAGCCCTGTGTTTTGATGCTGTTTCAGGGGAGTCTGCAATCTCCATGACCTGGTTTGTTTGATTTATATTTTGGACAAATTATCACTGTGATCTTGCTTCCTGCCCATGCTTTTTTCTCTGTTAGTTTAGCTCTGGGTTCAATCATGCTATTAGGTTGCAGTGGATTTTTATAATTGCTTTGTGAGGATGAGGGTCATCCTTTTTGTTGAGAAGAGTGATGTGCTGGGAAATCTGAATTTAACCCACAAGGCATGACAGCCACTACCTCAGCACTACAGATGTCAAAGTGAGGCCAAGGCCAGGCAGGAATTGATGACTGCCCCAGCCTTGTCTCCAGAATGCCCAGGAGGAAACACTGCTAAACAGCCTCTAGACAGGATGGGGGTAACAACAGTCACCATAAAATATTATTGCACAAGCTGATAAAAACCCTCTGGTCTTGGCTGAACCTGAAATGCATGTGTTGCTGCAGCAAAGCTTTTCTTGGTGGCAGATGCTTCTGCAGTCTGAGCCGATGAAGCTGCTGAGCTCTGAGGAAAAGGAGAAGTCCTGTCTGACCACACTCACATTTTTTGACACAGAAATTGGGAAGAAACCCCACCTCACTGCAGGTTATGTCCCAATCAGCTTTAGACAGTTCTTGCTAAGGGGAGAATTGAGCTGCTCAAGACTGAGAGTAAAATCATCTAATAAAGGGCAAGAACCGTTACATAGTTCTGTTACCCCTTTCATAAAAATGCATCTCACGGGTATTAATGAATCAGCCTGTAACATTTTACAGTCAGGCAAAGGCTTCAGCAAGGCTAAATAAGGAAAATTTGAAGGGTCAGTCTTGGGTCATTTGGAGAGACCAGTCTGGGCACTTATGTAATACAAGAAGATGATGAATAAGTGAGCACAGAGAGCTTGCACAGAGTCCTTAGCATTGCTCCAGACTGTGACTTCAGTGACCACTGCCCAAGGGGCGTTTCTGAACATTTCCTAAACATCAGTCCTGCTGTAAGTGTTGGAGCTCAATGGCTTTTCTCTTGTGAAGAAAGGAAATATGGAGGAGTCACAGCTGGCAAAGCAGTTACTCAAAATATCTATTTTACCTCTGCTTTCATAATTTTGGCACAGTCTTCTGTCAGATGATTCTTCCTGGAGGTTTAAAACACGGAAATTTGTAAACAGGAGCGGACTGGAGAAACTGTGTAGCTGCACAAGTGACAAGAGCAGAAGATGCTTATGTGACAAAGGTTTCTGATGAATTTGGTTGCCAGGAGGGAGAGCATAACAAGCTGCATCCTGGGTGATTCTCTGGAAGACTTGTCACCATATTTGTCCCCGCTGGGTCAGGTGTGACAGACAATCACTCCACCAGTGCCCTATGCTGGGTGTCAGGGAGGAGGATCCTGTGTGGGGAATGTGAAGGTGAATGTGCTGTCCATCCCCTGCTTCTGCACTGAGAACGTCATGGCTCTTTGCTGGCTTATAAAGGTCTCACTTGGCTCATAGTCTGAGCACCATGAGAACATTTACTTCTTCAGTGGGGCAGGAAGGGAGACACTCGTGCAGGCACAAGCACGGCATGGTTTCTGTCACTGCCTGAGGTGCTGGTGCTGCTCCTTGCAGCACAGCACATGGAGGATGTGTCTGCTCAGCAGCTGGTTGGGTTCAAATCTATTTAGCACATGCTTGCCCAGAGCCCTAGTTCCTCAGGGTGTCATATGGAGATGTAGTACCTTCAGAAACCTTCCTCTGAAGTAGCTTAGGAACAAAACCTTGGGGACATTTCTTTCACAGATTGTCTCTGAGTTTCTAGGGGGACTGTCTGGGAAGCAAGCTAAAGATTGATTCGAGGAAAACAGTGTAGGCATACTTATTTTATATTTTGGGTACAATATCACATAGCATGTGACATGAATCCTGCAAATCTCTGCTGAAGATCCTGATATAATGCTCCCAGCAACCTGTCCAAATTCCTTGATAAGCCCTGTGACACTTTGTGGGCTGGGAAAACCTCACTGGTAGTGAGTAGAAGTCCACTGACACCCTACAATGTAAATTTCCCTAGATCATTGTGACAAAATATATTTCTTTTGGGAAAAAAAATCCCCTCTCTGGTGGAGTAGCTAGTTTATCACAGGATCTGATTCAGACCAGCCACTTGAACCTGAGGCTGTCATGACTAACTTCATGTGAGAACTTCATTAGTGAGATCCCAAAGTTAACTTTACTTGCTTTTTTGAAAATTCTTTTCCCCTTTATTCTTTTATTTAGAGTCACTTCTGAGTTTGTGATCCTTTGCATTTGAAGTAACAGCTTTGTAGGAAAGTATCTCATTTTCTTAACAATCCAAATTCTTCCTTTTTTAGTGTAACAAATTGAATATCTTCATTAAAAATGCCCACATAAAAAAAAAAAAAAGAGCCCAAACAAAAAACCTCCCCTAAATCCCAGATCATGTTTTAATAATGATGCTGACTTAAAGCACACATTTGCACTCTGTGTTTCATTTTAATTGCAGGTGCACCGGAAGAATAAAATATTTATACTTGTGTGCTCTTCTTTTCCTTCTGACAACAGAGAGAATATGATAAGCTATTCTGAGACTGTGATAAGACAAAAATTTTTCAACAAATGCTAATATACATATGATATGTCTTCAACAACACCTTCTTATTACAGCCATGGGAGATCTGTCCAAGGTTGACCCTGCTTGAACAGAAAGGTTGGACCAGATGACCCACTGTGGTCCCTTCCAACTATCCATTCTGTGAATCTGTGAAAAAAGTAGAAACAAATATAGGTCTCAAGCATTTCTCAGGTTAATGGACATGTCTACAAAGGGTACATGGATATTCATGGCCTAGCAAAAAATGGTGCTCCAGAAAACCAAAATTTCTCCATATTTTTCATTAAATTTCATTAAATTTGTAATTAAATTTTGGGCAACATTGCCATATAATTTCTGTTTTAAACATAAAACATTTTATCCTCAACATTCTGTCTAAAGACTCATTTTCCTATTCCTAACATCCTCACTGTGCCTGGAGAGACACAGATATATTTAACTGCCATTCATATTGAGTGCTGTGTCTCACTGCTGGTGAAGAAGAAAGACCCCTGAATTTGGGAGTTGCAGCACATCCTCTCCTTGATTGCAAAGAAACTGACTCTCTACAGCTGGGGTAGTACTAAGAATTATTAAAGAGAGACAGAAATGCGGTGCTCAGTTGTCATTTAATTGGTGTACAATTTACTTATTCAGTTTAGAATAAAGATAAAATTAGAGAAAAAACCCTAAAACCTTTGTATTGGCACGTCAGAGCTATAAGCTTGCACCAAATCCCCTAGAGTAAATGCATATGTCTGTAATGACTTCATTTGAGCCCTGATGAATTACACTAAGCAGAGCTCATGTTCTATTATTACAATGGTTATTGTTTTTCATAAGACTCTCAGACCCACTGAAATAACTTAGAACCATATAGGCCTGACTGTGCTTTCACAGACATGGTTGCAAATGCAAAAAATCCATTAGTTATAACAGGAATAATGGTGAAAGGGGGTGAAAATGAGTTTTGTGTGCTTACTGACAACTCTGCACATTTTCAAGAAAAAGCAAAAAAAGATTTTTCCTTTTCAATAACTGATTATTTGCAGACTGATGGCCTTTTTTATTTCCATGGGGAAATCAAAGGAAGAATATAGAAAAGGAAAAGAACCCAATTCTGAACTCTGAAAAAAGGCAAAGGCATAGTGTCTGAATCCTTCAACTGGTCAGCTGAATTCCAGCCTGGTCTTCTGTTTCCTATCTTTTCTGGCTGTGTGGCTTTTTCTACATCCTGGACTGCCACTGATGCCTAAATTAAAAGTCTCACATTGAAAGGAGTGCAGGTTCTGAATCTCAGGTGAAGCTGCTAGCAGTCTAAGGCTGTCTGCTGCACACAAGTCAGGTAAATATTCACTGTGCCTTCGATGTGACCAGGTTAAAATTCTGTCAGTATTCAGACAAAGTGTCTTTCTAGTTCACTTGTGCCCATTCTTCATTGAGAAGTGTTATTTATTTTCCTCACATGAATTATATTCTTGCACCCAAAGACTGTCAAGTCTAGCAGTCTTTTACAGACACAGCAAATGGCAAGAGCGAAATGCACAAGGCTTCCCCTCAGACTCTCTCTCTATAGATAAATATACTTGCTAAGGCAAATTTTATCTGTCCATGGCTTTCCTCTCCAAGTTATGTTATTCCAAGACTGCCAGACTTCTTGTTGCTCTATTATTTCCTGAAATAAAGAATACACTCAGTTTCCTGGCTTCCTCAGCTCTGGAATTGGTTGCCATCTGTCAAGTAGTCAAATGTTTATATTTTCAGCAGTAATATAAATAAATCAAAAAACAGTAAGGAAAAAAAATTAATCTCATTGTGGTGGGTAACTTCTGAGATGCCTTAGAAAGCAGTACATGGACCCCAGGAGTCCACCTACCACAAGCTGAAAACCACAAAGTAAGGTAGAAATGCCACTAACAATGATGACTGAGTTGACAAGAAAGACATAAAATGGTAATACGGGAAACACCAGCCTGATTTGAGTGAGTAGTCTTTAATTCAGTGGCTTCTTCCTACCTGTGCTAAGTGCTAAGATTTTTCAGAAGACAGAACAAAATTAATCATAAGGGAATATTGTTCAGGGGAACTTTCCTGGAGTGCCTTATTTTATGCATGGAAAATAAAAACGTTGCTCTCTGTTATATTATTTGTTATTCTTTCACTGAAGCAATGTGTGTGTACATCACCAAAATGGCCTGAGCCCTCTAAATCTTTTAGAAGGCTGCTGTGCCTGGGCTAAGTAAAATCTTGTGTTAAATGAGTTTGACAGTCTAGTCACGCATTTTAATGGGAATGTTTCTTGGTGGTATATATACATTTATTATCTTTCACTTTAGGCAATGGCTTCATAGTGTTATGTTGTGGGAAAGAAAAAAAATCTCAGTGGACACCCAGTTTCAGTTAGCACTGGATGTCTGGTTATATATAAGGCTTATTTTGAAATGCTATGTGTTGTGGTTTTAGTAGTGGGGAGGGGGCCATAAAGATGGCTCCTGTGAAAAGCTTTTGGAATTCTTCACCATTTCCAGCAGAGCCAATCTCTGATGGCTCTGAAGATGATGGACATGCCACTGGCCAAACCTGGGCCAATTAGAAAGGTTGGTTACACCTCTGTGAGGACATATTTAAGGAAAAATCAAAACAAAGTGTGCACTCAGCTGCTTGTAGTTAGAGAAGGAGGATGATGTGTGAACATGTGAGGGAAAACAACATGGAGACAGCAAGGTCAGTGGAGAAGGAAGGGGAGGAGGTGCTTCAGGTGCTGAAGCTGAGATTCTTCTGCAGGCCATGGTGAGCCCATGGTGAAGTGGGGTGTCCCCCCTACAGTCTATGGGGCCCATGAGTGTTGCGGTGTGCTCTGGC
>VYZT01000092.1:0-77418 GCA_013400735.1 Pomatostomus ruficeps
CAGCAGAAAAAGAAAAAAAAAAGTGAAGGGACCCGTGAATAGATGTGCGTAAAAAAAACCCCTAATTTTAACTTACAAATCTTTGTCCAGGTATGGGATAAATTTCTTGGGGTCCAAGTAGGATCTTCTGCAAAGGTGGTCAGCCTTAAGGTCAAACCTCAGGGAGTTTCTTCTCCAAGATGGCAGACGAGGGTCTCGACCTGTCTCTTTGGATAGTCTTTTGCTAAAACGCAAAAGATATCCTTAGAGAAGTGACGACCTGGTTGGCCACTTCCAGTCCTGTACAGGGTGCGTACAGGAGACGCTCTCTCCAGGGATTCCAGTCCAGGGATTCTGAGTAGTTCGGGGCGCCACCTGCTGAAGGGGGACCAATGCTGGTCAGCACTGGCACGTCGCGGGCCTAGAGAGCATCCTGCAGAGAGCGACTCTTCCAGGGACTATGGCATGTCTCCCCAGGCAACGGGTGATCGCAGTGAGCGGTATCAGCTCTTGTGGGTCAGCTCTTAGCGATTCAGTTCTTGCGATTTCAGCTCTTTGCGAATCACCCAAGGCCAACTCGGGGACAGAGAGAGACAAGGAGACCCGTTTGGCTGTTCCACGGAGGTAGCTTTATTTTCAAGCAGCCTCTGCGAAAGGGAGGCCAGGGACGGGAGCTCCCTGCTTCCTTGGGCAAAGGCAGTGGTTTTTACGGGGAAAGGTAGGGGCGGGGTGGGAACCAACTAGCCAACTGTGTACAAGGAATTACCATAAAGGCGCAAGGCATATGAGGGGTGTTTCAAAGAGTCGCCATAACGTTTAGGAAGGTTTCTTATCAAGCCTCTGCTCTCCAAGGAAATGCCAAGGGCTCACAGCTCTCGACACATATAGGTGAAATTAGGAGAAGTGCTGGTCCATTAATAAAGTTCCCTGTTCAAAAAATGTCCTACAAACATAATTTATTCCCAAAAGCTGGGATAGCACTTCTGGAAAATTCAAAGGCTCTAAACTAAAGAACATAGTCACAACAAAGTTACAAAAGGAGCCCCTCAGAAAATAAAGTTAACAAAAGGGTTAAAATTTAGTTATTTTAGCTTTCATGAAAGCTGGGGAATTTGCAGAGGACTTCCTCTGACTCCATTCCACAGGCATGCAGTGTCTATTTCACTCAATCAAATGCTCAGAAATCCATTCAAGGAGCAAGCGAAGCACACAGACTACAAAAAGGCCTATAGGTATGTGGAAGAGCTTCCTTCTGGAGGGAGTATAGTAAGGGTGCAACTAGCACCCTTTTTTTACAAAATCATGTTGGAAGCTTATAACAAGTGCAGAATCAGGATGATAAGGAGGGCTTTCGATTCATATGACAAACTTGGAAACACAGGGCAAAGAAGCTTCCACAATCAGCAAGGTCACACCTTTCTCAGCTGTGGTCACAGAACTTCTCTCTGCCCTTTAATTTAGCAAAACCCCCACAAATTTTAAAATGAATGAAGAAGTCTTCACAATGAAGACATCATTTTGTTTAATGATTGACCCTTTTCAGATAATCGTTTGAGATGCAAACAGTTGTAAAGGTGCAAAAGGAGAATTTGAAAGAGGTTTCAAAGGTCGTAAGTTTTCTGAAGCTAAGGTTTATGGCAAAGCCTAGAGACATACACACACACACACACACATGCACATTCTTTCTTCAGTTCTGAACTTTCCCAATGCCTTGGACAAGAGTCATCAGAAGGAAAATAAATCTAACAGAGTTTTTAGGCTGCCAGTAATAAATAGTTTTTTTCTCTGGCAATGTAGATACACCTGAGCTGTCAGGCCCTTAGAAAAATACCACCTCAGTTACTGTCAAGCTCTGTTATTTCAAATGATTGCTGAGTTTAGTTGGTTGAAGTTTCAGTTAAGTTTATTTCATCTACAGGAAAGTACAGGAGGCTCCTGTTAGTTATGATTTTATGTACATTAGTACATTATTTACCACTGATAGTCATAAACATGCAAAACATACATTTAATTTTGAGAGGAGAAACATATCTTTGTCTCTTATTTAAATCTTCTGCAATTTCTCTGAGTATGCATGCTTTTTAATAGGCAAAATCTTTTTTTTTTTTCTGCTAATATATCAACCATCTAATGAAACATTTAAATATAGTACTTACAGATGGTTACATTGGGGTTTCCTTTACACTGCAACACATTCCAATGCAGTACTTTATTTTTCTAACATACTCTAGAAATTCACAAAACTGTGAATCATTTAAGCACGCATTATAATATGAGGTGTCCTAGCTGCTTCATCATGAATAAACGAGCACAGGTTCCCATGGAGTACGGTTTTTCTGTGGGAGACTTCATTAAGCATACACACAGTATGCTTTGTAGGATCTTGTAAAAGAAAATATACGAAAAAATTCAGCTAGAAATTGGATCCTAGTTCCTCAGTTTCCAGAGTTCCTTTCTGCAAGTCAGTCTTCTACCACAGACAACCAAGTCAGATTTTACAGGCTTCTCTTGCACCATGCTATTCTCCCATAATCTGCATTTTTCAAGCGTTGGAAAGCCTCATATGTTTTATAAGGCTAACTGTTTAAATGAAAATGGAAACTGTTTCTAAATCTGTTCATTTCAATACATGCTATTTTTAGAGTATTTTAGCTGACCTTTAGAATCTTTCACCATGCTTTAAGTAGATGTAGCAGGATACCATAAATCATACAACAGCATAAAACTTTAACATTTGCTGTAAGTTAGAACTATGATATTCTTTGTACTTTTTAGTAGGAAGAATTTGTACAATTGATTTCATGATAATTGAGTTTCAAAAGCAGAATGCAATTTAATGGAATTTAAAATACTGCACTTACTGGAATACTTTATTTGTCACAAGGTCTAGGGGTTTAGAATTGACTAATAGACAGTGATGATGATAAATCAATGTAGCAGAGTTAATTTCTTAGAGTTGCATTGGATTTAGTCACTCAATCCTCAGAATAATGGAAATGCATGGCCAAATTCCTCCACTTCTCAAAGAATTCAGGGATAAGGGACCTCAGCTGCTTTTTTTTTTTTTTTTTGAGAGAGAGAGACTTGCTAATGGTATTGAAAAAATAAACCTGTGTAAGTCATAGCAGTTTAATTCATCATCTTCCTTTTCCCTTGAAATTTCAATTAAGATCACAGTTTATAATGTTCCACACATAGGATTAATTTCCTTTATTGGACAATCTAAAAGTATATGTGACTAGTTAGTGTATGAACTTCAGCATACATCTAGAGAGAAGTTGTAAACAATAAACTAGCTGCTTCCCTAAAAAAAATTCACAAGAATTCCCAAGGTAAAAGTAGTTCAAGCACTTCAAAACCCAAGAACAACTTTTTTTTGCCACTATGTAATAATATTTTCATTTTGGTCTTATGTGTAGTTTGCATTAGTGAATCAAAAAAAATCATTTTGTATCTTGCCTCACTAACGGTAGAAACTAAATTAAAACTGGGCCTTTAGATTTCATTATGATGTTTCTTAAATTGCCTGTGTGTAGAAATGTATGTCTATCTGATTTATATTTTGAGTTTACATTATTCTGTCTAATTAGAACAATCCTAGCAGTCAATTGCAGTGTCAGAGCAACTTGCGTTATGCTTTGCCTATTTCTAGTTATACTGGTTAAAGACTTTCACAATAGAAGTCTGGCCAACCCAAAAAAATCCCTTACTCCACGCTCCTTCAGCACTAACCCAATCTACACGACCTTTGGCTAGCCAGAACAGCAAGTGAGCTTCTGGAAAGTTCTGCAGAGTATGACTCAGTGGTGCGCTTTTGGGGAGTTACTTATTTAAAAAGTGGAACATAAGTGTGTATAATATCCCCCTTCTATGGACAGTCACAAGAGCCATGGCAGATGACATGTGAACCGCTGCTTTACCTGAAGAAATCCACGAGTGTCTTGGTCATTTAAGGTCTCTACACAAACTTCCACTGTGTGAAATGTATTTTATGCAGCCACCTGTACCGAGTGGGAATCATCTCTGTGTTACAAGAACTGTAATGTGTCAGGTCTTCAACTCACACATACACTAACTTACATGGGGAGTTTGTATGATATTTTTTGTTTAATAGACACAAACTTAACTACAATGGATTTGCATTGATGGTATAATTATGCCTTTTTGTAAGCATGCCTACTAACTTCATATTAAAAGCTTTCAGGAATGCACTTTTTAATGTACTTTATAAATTAATAGAGCCAGAAACATTTCTACATTATAATGGGAAATGCATCTGTGCCATAATCCCAAAGCTGAATTTTGCTGGTCAGTGTTTCCTTCTCTTATCTTAATTTAAAATACTGTAATAAACAAAGGTAAATAATCAAGCACATGTACCAAACACCATTTAACCTCAGATGCTGCCAGGCAAAATTCTGTGTCAATTGTATTTCTATTTCATCACCCCAAGGCTTTATATTGGAAACTGAATTCCTTCACATTTGACAGGCAGATTATAAAGATGACTGTCTTTCTCCAGCACTTTTTAAATGCCTCCAGTTATGATTTAATTACCTTTATTCCTCTTCTTCTCTTCGGGTTCATAACCTAGAACAACAGCCTTGGTAATCAATGCTTTAGAATAAGCCATCACCTTCCATTATGAGAAACTCTTGTAACTGCACCAGTGTTAGCATACTCTTGAGCATTAGTTTGCAAGAAAATGCTGCAACAGACACAATAAATTAATATATCTTCATATCCCATTACGAAACACAAAGCTCAAATATCATATTTCACTATTTGTTTTCAGGAAATAAGAAGCATCAGTGCATCGTCCCCATATGTGATTGTGCACAGCATCCATTATAATTCCCCCACAGACAAATCTTAATAAACACACACCATTATTCAAGAGTTGCCATGTCACTGTCCACTGTGTTTCTAGAGTTCAACTAGCTTTACCACATTGCATTCCTGCTGCCAATATTTAATTTCAGCTCAATAGTTATGGCAGGGGGGAGGACAATAATAGTTTACAAATAATCCCTTACTAAAAACACCCAATGTAGTTAAAGTTCTTTTCTTCTAGGTGGTGTAGAAAAAATTTCCTTTAAAAATGGAGTAGATTACACATAATAGGCTTTTTTCTGCCTTTTTGTGTCCATCAGCCAAAGAGGAACTGCAGGTTGTTGAAGTAGGCTGGTTAATGTTCTGCTATCATTAAAAGAAGCATAACAGTATGATTGCACATTTGGAAAAAAACCACAGGCATCTTTGCTATCATTTTCAAAGTAGAAGCTCTGCAACTGCTAGATTCCATCATTACTGCAGCTGCTAACACTGAAAATTTGCTTAAGTTGCGTATGTGGATGAATTCATCCAACATCGAGTTTCAATAATTCTTCATGCAGTACCTGCTACTAATACAGAACTGCTTCAACTGCCAAAAAAAGCCTTTCAGATTCTAGGAATTATGTGAAGCGTTTTGAAAATTTTATTCCTTGGCAAGAATAAACTTTTACCTCCGTCAGGACTGACAGCTGTATTTCTTTTTCCTCAAAGGCACAAGCAGTCGCACAGGCTTGCTGAAGCAAGGAGGAAGTGAAATGAACATTAGCACATGCATGCTTTTTGTAAGAAACTTTGCATGGGGAACTATGAATTTTGCCTTTTTGTCTGCACTGGTTCCAGCCAGGACAGGGTTAATTTTTTGCAGTATCTGGGACCAGGACCCTAATGTATTCAATACCACCTCATGTCTTTGCCAGGAGTGGCAGAAAGGGAATCTCTCTCTCCCTTCCAAGAAGAGTGTTCCTTCTGGTCAAAAAAATAGGACAGAGTGGGGGAGCCGTCCAATATTGTTCTTTGTTCGGGGATCCCAGGATGTCCTGAGCATTTTTGCATGTGAATCACTCTCTCTTGTATACTTTTGTTATTAATATTGCTGTTACTACTCCTTGTTTTCTTATCTCACTGCTGTTTCCAGTAAATTGTTCCTATCTCAGCTCATGTTCTTCACAGGTTTTGCCTCCCATTCTCAGCTCCATCCCACCACAGCAGGAAGCAGGAGGGGAAGGGGCTGAGAGAGAACAACATGCAGTGTGGGAGAGAGTTTGTGGTAGCACTGAACTGGGGAATACCATTAAACCACTCCTGTGAGAGAGGGTCAGATCCTGGAGGGGTTGGTCATGCTTGGTGCCCTCGTCAGCAAAGGTGATAACAACCAGTAGTCAAGATGATCTGAAAGCTCGAGATAATAATCAGCTGTGCCAAAGTTTGTCAGGTCTGACACGGCTCTTCTCAAGCGTGAAGCACACAAGCACATTTGTCCTGGAACACACAGATGAGCTTATTCATACTGATTAGCCTGTAAAGGTACAAGCTCTATGCATCAGCAATAATAAATGGGCCAGCATAATAAAATTCTTAGTACTGCCAGGGCAACATAATGATGAGGCAATATGCAAATACATTACAATTATACTAAATTATCCTACCTCACATTTTTGTTGCTCTCCACAGAAAACATTAAAGAGAAAGAAAATGTACAAGGGCATATATTTTTCATTGAATAACTTTAAAATTTCTTTTCTTCAGTGTATAATCATGCCTTATATAGCAAGACCAAATATCATGGAATACTAATATGATCTCCCCATAATCACTAGGTTTTATTGCTTTTCTACATTTAAACTCATTTTTAGTTGTGATAAGACACAGGCGTTCTTCCTCTCATTCTTCTCTACTGTACTTTCACAGTAGAACTTATAGTTACTGATATATTCAATGTAAAAAATTTAGCAATATCTGCTATTTTACTTCTTTTGATCTCAAATTTGTTAAATGTTTATTTAATCTATTGAATATATCATTATTCAACCTTGTCATTTTTCTTTTAAAAAACTCCAAACTTTGACACTTTTCCTTAAAAAAATAGGTAAGATGAACTGTTCATTTATTTTTCTACATTTACAGAAAAGTCAAAATTCTGCAGTAAATTTACACAAACAGTACAATTCACATGAGTGTCTTGGTCATTTAAGGTCTCTACACAAACCTCCACTGTGTGAAATGTGACTGAAGTCCTGTTAAGTAGCAATTATTTTAGTGTATTTTCAAAACTAATTTTGGCAGCTGCCACTAAAAATGCGTCTTTTGTCAAATAATATTTTTGGGAAGAGTATCTTACAAACTCAGATGAAGATTGGGGTGATTTCTAAACAAAACTTTTCTAGACTGCAAAGAAAAACTGAGAAGAGAAACAACCAGAGAAAAAAAGCATCATTTGAACAATGCTCAATAAGAGCAATTCCATTATAGTGAAGAGAAACCTTATTAAAAGTCCTAGTTCAGCCACAACCCCTGCCACTGCTAAGCTGCTTGTCTCAGTTTTTCATCTGAGTGTTCATTCAAGGATTAGAAGCTGTTTTCAAAGGAGTTTTTTTTCTTCATATCAAAAAATATTCAATTTATTTTGGTTTCCTAAATGTCTGTGTAGGTTCTTCAGGGACCATGTTTTCATTATACACTACACAGACATTAAAAACCAAAAACATTATTTGGAGGCACAGTTATAAACACAAATAATGTACCTGACCTTGTTCAAAGTTTTTGTCACCTTCTTCTAACAATGAACCCTGGAAATGTTTACAATTATTATATATCCATTTAACAACACATTTTCTTAACAAGAGAGAAGAAAATGCATCTACCTTTTTTGCTTGTCTTTTCTCACCTTTTTTTTATTTTAATGGTTTAGGTCTTAAATTGACAAGTACTAGTAAACAACACAACTTTAAGCTGGTAGTTTGTTCTTCACCATTTCAGGTGACTTTTCTGAAGTTTTTCATGCTGGGATTTTTTTTACCATTTCATCAGTCAACACAGCAATCCGGATAAATTACTCAAATACCAAATCCACGAACAAATTTAGTTATCAGCTTTCCACTTTCAGAACTGGAGCTTTTAGTAACCATATCTCACATGAAATCTTAAGGAGTTAAGAATATTTTAAATTATTTTCCCATTCACTCAGAAGTATAACTTCAGTTCTTTTTCAAATAAAAGGACCTAAAAATTGTCACTACTGGTTTGGGTTTGGCTTTTTCCTTTAGACATATGACATTTTGCTAGTCATGGAAAATATGCCATAGTACTTTAGAGAAAATGGAATTTAATGTTATGTAGTTCAAGAATTTCTGTCTGAATAATGCTGTTTCATAGTTTTAAAACTGTACACACCTCAACACTAAAAATGTCAGCAACTTTGCTACACAGAAGACAACTATGGATACCTGTAAGAAAATGCTTATTTTAATCTGTTTTCAAAAAAAATTTATTTTGAGATCATAATGTCTGTCTTTCCATCTTCAGCTCAGAACTTCATCTTACTCAATTTTTTATCCCATCTCACCAATTCCAAGGCAGAATATATTCTCCAAACCAATTATGTTCCCACAAGTTTTAATGAAAATGCTATGAATAGGAAGGAAGAGGATCAAATTAATGCTTTCACATGGAAAAAGACTGACAGAAGTCTTTGATATTACACACAACTGTGGCATCAGCTGCCTGGTCAAGTAGCGTGAACCCAGTTGCTGGTCATTTAACATGTACATAGATCAATATTAACTCTCTAATTATACCTCTTGTCCACAAATATTAACATTACAGCAGTGCGGATGGAAAGTATTCAGATCTATTTAAAAGAGGCCATTATCAGTTGTACTGTTCTTCAAACAAACTTGTTCAGTGCTTACTCCTATACTTTAAAAAAAAACCCAACCTAATATTTAACTTTCTCTGACAGAACTGTAAATTTAATACAATATTTTAAAAGTAATTTGCTGATACCTTGATATTTTTATATTGCAGCCAACTGAGAGTTTGCTGATAAAGCTGCAAATGTCAGTTACCTTGTAATGGCATAAAGTAATAAATGCAGTACATTATATTGGATGTAGAACGTGATTGATAATTACTTGCCATCACATTGTGTAAGTTTCCAAATCAGTGGTTTTGAATAGATACATAAATGATTCAACATTCATATTCAGGTACCATGAAATCCCTGTAGCCTTCAAAGTTTGCAGACCCCAGATTTTCAATAATGCTCTTATTTATTTTGTTTGGAAGTTATTTTGTAGTTGCTAGGGAAATTATATAAGTTCCAGTCTTTGTAAAAATACTACGATGCACCTGCTTCCTGAGCACCTCTGGATTATATATAGCCATTTTGTGTTCTATGTTACAGGAAATCATCAAAAGATGTAGTGTATAAGATGTATAGTACAGAGCGCATAGGCTGGTGGTTCACATTTAAGTTGGTTAATTCCTGCCAAGCACACATGACAATATTTATGATTTCTAATTTATAAATGTGAATGGAGCTTTAACATTGCAGACACACAGCTTTAAATACCTGGGCTTCTTAGCAATACCACAGCTGATACGTGAGAGACCACAGGTAGGTGGATGATTGCATAACCAAAGCCAAGTCCTCCATTTTATCTTTTGCTACTTTCTGCCTCTCCCATACATCAACATATCTAGAAGTGAAAGCAAGAATGAAAATGACAAGGCTAGAAGAAAATTTCAAAGTTTGGTTTAGCTTTTCTCTCCTCTGCTAGTAGAAGTCATGTAAGAACACTGATCAGGAAAGATCAGTGTATTCTGCCCCCCATGACCATGAAAGTACCTAGACAGTTTTGGAAAACTTTTAATGGTGCTTCACTTCAGTCTTTAATATTGAAAACTGTAAACACCAAAGATTGCAGAAAAAGTGTGTTTAAAGAATTAAAATGGAAACTATCATTAGTAGGAAAAATGTTCTATGCTAACGTTTCTCTAAAAGTTTCAAAGTAAAAGACTATGAAAGTCATTTAAAAACAAGCCCTTCTCTGCCAGAACAAGCAAAACAAGCCTGAAACACCCTGTGACAGATGCTTTGCCAGAGTCAAAAATCACATTTGAACTTTAGATGCAGAATTCTGTTTTAAGTCTGAAATCCCTCACATACTTGAGTGAGCTCTAAGTCAGTGAAATGAAATCTGCTCCTATATATATCAGGAAGGGTCATCTCTTATCTCTGCCAACCACAACTCACTCTTTGAAATTCATCAAGCTTTAATTAACTGGCATTCCATTAAATGCCTAGGATTTTCAAAGTATTCCCCAATCAGACCACATTAGGCTAACCTGGTGTGGTCAAATGTGCCCTTCCGTAATACATTTCTACATACTGCACCACTCCACTTCATACTGGTTAAGAGTGATAAAGATAGCCAAACACAAACCCAAACTCCTGCTGCCAGTTAATTAAGTGTCTCAACTAAGAGTGAAATATGTATGACATTTTAACCCCTGATATGAAACTTTCCTTTCCTGCTCTTTCATAAAAACAGCATCAGTAATTTTTTTTAAATTAATAATAAGAGCGAGAACTGTAATGTTTTGTAATTCCATTTTATATGCTACTAACTCCAGCCAGCTATTTTGTAAGTAGGCAGCTGACAGTTCCTTAGCAACAGATTAATTGATTGCAGCTTTAAATCCACCTTCTTCAACTCATTTCTCCTATTCTTCACTTATGAGTGGATACACGCACATCTGCCAGGTAAAAGATAGCATACAGAAACCTAAAGAACAAAGGGAGAAGGATCTGATGGCAATTTATTCAAGAAGTGTTTTAAATTTCAGAAAAAATATAATGCAATTTTGGGATTAAAAATTAATTAAAAAATTATTTCAGCATACTTTCAGTCATGTTCTTTTTATGCTATTCTTAAATACAGGGATTAATAAATCTTTTCATTCACTATCATAGTAATGAATGCGGATTAATTCTAAATTTATATATAAAATTTTACCTATCTGGTAGTGTCAGAAGCTATAATGGAAAAAAGAAACTTAGAGATGGAAGGCTGAATGTCATGTAAGAACTGATCCCCACTCATATAAAAATAATGTCTGTCCTAATAGCTTATTATTAAGAAAGTATAGGGAATTTTTGCTCCATTTGTTTTAGAACAAGCTATCTTTTATGTATATTATCACAGGGAAATATTTTCAGTACCAAAATAGGCACCAGGTGTGGAGAAAGTTTTCAGGTCAGTTTCCAGGCCCCAAATCCAGTGGCCCAGGCTCAAAACCCCTGCTGAACTCAAATTCATAAACTCTCTATATGTTTCAAGTGTTCAAGTTTCTGGCTTGAACATTTGAAATATCTGGCAGAAACAAGCATCAGGTTGATGTTTTAAGTAAATTGCAAGATCTTAGGGTCTTTCTAAAGAAGAAGAGTGAGTGTAAATTGAGAGCAAGAAGGAATGAGTCCAGGACTTCTAGGGAAGAAAAGAGCTCTATGGAAAACTTTGTGGATTGCTTCTCTTATTCTGGAAGCACTGACTCTCTGCAATTTCTCTGGGAAATTGTGATTTCTTCTATTAAGAGAAAACAGAGTGAATTGTCATTTTACTAATCTCCAATAGGCAAGATCAATTCATGGTCTTCTCTCAACATAGCCATTTTTAATCTGAATACAGGGCACTCTGCTCCCCCTTTCTAGTAGCAGAGATGCCTTTTTTTCTTACGTTCTTATTGGAAACATGCAAATTCACCTCTTCTACAAGAATGCCAGAGCCATCAAGGTATCCTGGTTTGGGTAGAATTATGGTCTTTATCTTTCCATTTGAAGTTGTTCAAAGTTTTTTAGTCTGCAGCAAAGCTCAAAAATTGCCCAAGCAAGCAAGAACAGGTATAATTTTCTGCTTAAAAAGTTCTGCAGAGCTGATCAGAAACAGGAGAGGTGAATTCTCTTTTCTTCCAGTTACTTCAATATTTAATTGAAAAATTTTTCACGTAAAATGTATAAACAGGCCTGGGAACATGGAAATCAACTCTCTGCACTTATATCCAGAGCTACTAGACTCCAAGTCAGGCTCTGCATACTAAATGTCTGCTTCCCTGATCATCCACATCACCAGAGACTATATTTCTTTCTGAAGCACTATATCTGTAGAAAACTTAGAATTCTTAACTCTGCAAGGAAGAATCCATTTTGAAAATTTGGCTTAGGCACTTCACATGTGCATAATAATAATAGCATAATAAGTGCCTATGAGATCTGTCCTTAAAATATTAAGTTCTGAGACAGACTGAGCTGGAAGAAATTTGCAGCTTTATAAATTTAATTTGTAAAATACATGGCAATAGTTTGAACTAACTGCAGAACTGCTTATCCAGGGCATTTATTCTGAAAGTTTAGTCATCACAAGAGAAAAATATTTAACTTCAGACATTTTTCCACATGTAAAAGACATGAACATGATAGTTTGAAAGTGCTAAGCATCTGAGGATCATTCAGTTATGTTTCCATTCTACTTTCAAGCATCTGTGTATAAATCTCTGTCCCATACTTGCAACATCTTACCCCATTCTTTTCCTATTGTTATTTACTAAATAGATAATAAATTTTTAATTTTTTTCAATGTTATTCACTGGATGTGACATAAGAGTGACTTGGATACTCATTCTCTTCTTTTTTTAAGAAAGGTTATTTCCAGTGGGAAGCTGCTAGCATGATTTTGGAAGTAAACCTTGGCAATATGCATCATAACATTATTTTCAAACATTTCTTTTAGCATCTTGGCAGAGGAGAGAATACTACAATCACATTGTAGCAAACAAATGCATACCATGGATTAGAGATGTATGAAAATAGTAAATAAATGGTCAATAATGTATTTGATATACACTGCAAGTGTCTAATTTAAATTTAGACATTATAGGAGTAATTAAAAAGGAACCTATATATGTTGCCTACCTTAATTTAAAAATATGGAAGACATGTATTAAGGAGAAAGAATTGCTGTACTTTACTTTCTATTTTACCCAGCAGCACGGAACGTTTATCTTTCAAATGGTCCTTATCATAAAAGACATTCATTTGGTTCTAAGATCAATGTTGCACATAAATCAACTCCTTTTCATCACTCTCAATTACGTAAACAGAAAATGAAGAAAAATTATACTGAAGATATAGAAAGGCTGCCTGACAGTTAGAGTGTTATGTCTTCTGCATCTTTTTCCCCAAAATTTGAGTCTTAGGTGAAATACTTATGTACCATATTTTGACATTTGGAAGTTTGTGGTATATTTTCCAAAAGGTTTCCTTGGCCTTGCATGGAAAGTTTGAGCAGAATTTTTATTTACAATATTTCATATATGGAAAAAGGAGGTCCATTAATTTCTCTGAGTATGCACTACGTGTGGTAATTCTTTTTTTCAAAAAAATATCTCTCACGTGCAAATAATATGAACTTCTACTATTTTACAAATGTCATATTTTTCACATACAGTAAAGAGGAATTTGTACCTTCACTCCACCACCACCCACCCCTGTTCCCTTCAGAGCATCCTTCCTCCTAGGTAAGTACCCTAATCACTGTGCTTTTATGCTAGCCATGAACATATTCTGCCTCCCTAATCCAATAAATTTTTAAACTATTTTATGCAAAGCAGAAAATCACCAACTGAAGAAGTTAAGCATGGTACACACAGAGATAGCCTCATTGGACAAAGTTTTAGAGAATTACTCTGTACATTTTGTAGCAGAAATTGTTAATTCTTACTGATTTGAAATGCTTGTAAGCTGGCCATTTCAATAATTTTAAACTACGATGCTCTAGGAACTTTTACTCATGGAATGATATTTGCCTGATTATTGCCATCTTCTGTTTCCACTTTTGTTAGAACTTTAAGCCAAATAGTCCATCTGGCATTTTCTCTCACTTGTCATTTTTTAAGTTATAAAAATACAGTATATTTTAAAATTCTAGATCATCAGTTTTATTTTCTCACATAAGTACTGAACATAAGAACTCAAATACTTTTACAGACTATTTTATGAAGAAAAACTACATCTGAGATCTGCATCTGGACTCTGTTTCAGTATCTTACTGACTCCCTTCTGACAGTGATGGTCACGGATGAGCAGTGCACTGGGCTTGAACATAAATGAATGTTCCACAAAATCTCCTCTTGAAATATCCAAATAGCACAGAGGATTTAGCTACATATTTTCCATTGGAATCAGAATATGCATTGTGTGTAAGAGAGAAAGAGGCTTTTCTTCATAAGGTCTTCAGTGTGCATTCTGCCTGCTTAAAAAAAAAAAAAAAAATTGTAGAAGGTATTCAACAGACTGGTTGTCCACGAGCACAATCAGCATGAGCTGAGAGGGACTCACTTTACTTCATGAATACACTTACATTACATCTTGTGAAATTACTGAGCAGCTGTTAGAGAGAAAAGAAAACATGATCAGTATTCTTTCATAGGGACTTACAGAGGACCAATCATCAAAAATACATGGTAAATAGAAATGGCAGCCTTTAATAGGTGATAAGCAATCAACTACAAAAAAAACTGAGACACTGTGACCTTACATTCAGCATGAGTAGTAAATTAATATATCTGTGCAGTGTACTAGGAAATTAAGAGGACAATAAGGACAAAATAAATGTAAAACCAGCCATAAACTACATAAATCTGAAATACCTAATCTAGTCTATTTATAGTCTCTTTTATATCCCACATCCCAAACCCTGGCCACCTAATCTTTTCACCAGAAACCAGCACTTCATAGTTAAGTTTACAGACTTAACTTATATGATTAAGCAAGGCATATGACATGGTATCGTCATGAAGCAGAGCTACCTGAAGACAGACAAGTGAATCAGAAAATGGGCGTAATTAACTTGTTTTTGTCCATTATGCAGAATTGTAACCCTTCTATTATGTACAATGCTAATCTCCCCCCTCTTCTGCCCTGCCTATCCCTCTTGAAGAGCCTGTAACCATCTGACAGGGCACTCCCATGACAGTACGCATCCCATCAGCTTTCACTTATGCCAGAGATGTCGAATCTCTGGGAGTGGGCCAAAGCTTCCAGCTCCTCCTGTTTGTTCCTCATGCTGTGGGCGTTAGCGTAGAAACATTTCAGGTGTGCTACTTTGTAGGCAACACCTGGTGAAGCAGATTGAGGGATCCCATTAGTGGTCATTTCTGCCGTTTTTGGCAGACCATCCCATCGCTCATCACTGGGAACCTGGTTTTGTCCCTTTCCCCCTTCCACTGTTTAGCGATATAGAATCAAATTATAAGTAGTTACCAAGGATTTATCCATTATGCATTTCCAGCCATAGATAATTGAAGATTAAGGTAAAAAGTGAGTAGGAGGTCAAAAAAGGTAACGGAAAGGAAATTCTTCTACAATGATGAGAGCTTGTGAAAGTCTTTAGTCAGATATCATCAGCACAGTCTAATGAAGACCACTCCTAGCTCAGAGAGGTGAACTTGTGTCATGCTATTATTTTTTATTTGTAATAACATGCATCTGCATCTCTTTTGTTTGTTCATACAGTTATTTTTTTCATGTTTTCTTAAGAATAAGGAACAAATGTACAACAGACTTGATGCTTTTCCTCCGGATACAGATGCCTTTTTTCATATATGCTAACAGGGAACACCTGTTTGCAATTGTAGAGTGTGCAAAGAAAAGAAAAGCCACAGAATCACAGAATATTCTGAGTTGGAAGGGACCCACAAGGATCATCAAGTCATCTATGAACAAATCACAAAAATTATGCTGACGTCAAGTGTAGGAGTATTACTGGCACTTGTTTTCATTCTCAAGTCGTGCTGTAATAATATGATCTAATACCTTTAATAATAGTATCATTTTAATGATGATGGTCAACAGTTTACAGAGGCAGGAAGTTTCTTCTACTGGGTTAGCTATGTCAGCTGGAGAAACAAAATCAAATCAGCTCTTGAATGCCAGCTCTTCTCTCAGTTTTTTTAAAACTTAAGACATTTCAAGCATATTCCTTCAGAATCTCATTCATTGTTGGAGTAGGCAAGCATCCTCTTTCTTCCAGGGTCTAGAAACTAGTCCTCATATTTCACATAAATCTCAAAAGTGAGAACTGAATATCAAAATTTCTATTTTCCTTTAGTGAACCACTACAGAAAAGTGCAAAATCAGAGAGGAAAAGAACTTCAATGATATTTCCTCTGCTTTAATTTTGGTCACTCACAACTTGCTGTGCTTCACCACTTCAATAAAGGGCAAAGAGAAGTACCACTACACGCATGTGCACATGTATGTGTACACCCTTACAGACGTTTTCATCATTTATTGTGAGACTGTACATTGCTCTCAGGCTAAATGATAAGCAGGATGTCCCTTGCCTTCACAATATAAGGGACATAATGAAAGAGCTTTTAGGACAATTAACTGTCCTGTACCAGAAAATACACTTCATTCTTTTAGATGCATTACCTTCCCCACCAGGACCTAACGAACAAAATTGTTTGAGTGGATGGAAGTCAAATTGTAAAGATAAGAGGTCTTTTTATGTGAATACCTGGGAAAGCAATACTCCATTATGGATTTTTAATCACTCTGTGATCATATGACTATAATGCATCCCTGGTATAGTATTCTATGGATGCATTATAGCTTAAATGTTCCATCCAAAATGTAGTACGAATGGCTTTTTTTTTCTCACCCAATATTAAATTCCTCTTTGTCTGATTGGAAATAAATTGAGAGTATAGAGCTCTCAATAAATGATTTGATTTCTAAGCTTTTTGTCATGTAAGCTGTAATAAATTATTCCTTGTGACAGAAAGCACATCATTTGTTTCCTGTGAATCTGCTGGAAAATGCAAATACACATTACTTCAGCCACATTCTCTTTGCAAATCAAACACTGCACCTGACAGTTTGTAAGTTTCTTCAGTTAGAAAAATGTCACAGTTATATCAAGAGATGCCTAAAATTTGTGAACTTGAAGTTATAGTAACTAAAAAATATAGTTTGGTTTAAAAATGCAAATTTTTATGAAATTATTTTGTTCAGAGAGAAAACCTTGTGTTATAAATTAAAATTTAAAGGTTTCATTCCAATATCTACATAATGAACAACCTCGATGCTGTTCAGGCACGCTCAACAAAGTGTGCATGCTGTGTTCAATTTCATCTCAAATATGCAATACTTTAGAAAGATCCAGTCTGCTATTGGAATGTAGTCTTTGTTTTGACCTGGACATTCCTCTAAAACATCACCATCACTATCAGTAATATCAATTTGTCGTTTGTTCATATGAAAGCATACCACTGTAAGTTTCTTTCCGAGATTTTTGGAGGGCTACAGCTATCTGAGCTGCCGTCTCCCCAATGGAAAAGGAGCAGTTTCTTTGGTGTATGGCCTCTTTTCCCAAACTGCATGTTGCTGAAATATTCTCTGGTGGAGCAAGAATAAAAGACCATTCCATGAGTATAGCACGGTGTTTCCGTGGGGGGGACAGCGGTTTTCGAGTCTGCCCGGACCTGGGGGAGGTCTCCCGCTCGAGGAGAGGCGGGCGCTGCTCTTTGCCGAGATCGTCGCGGGCTGCTACTGCTGCTGATGCCACCACCACTGCTGGCCGTGCTGCTGTCCCGCCGCGCGCCGCGCAGCTCTGCACGCCACTGTTCCTTCGGCGCTCCGAAGTGGCGTCGGTTCTCTCCGTTCCGCGCCGGTGCTGGGGCGGGCCGCAGTGGGACTCTGGCGGGTCGCGGGTTGCGCTTTCTCGGAGCAACCCCGCCCATTCCACAGAGGCTGTTTCTGCAATCTTTGCAGTCCAGCCTTTATACTGACGAGTTGCAAGAAGGCGTCTCCGAGACCGGGTTCCTTAATTGTTTAAAAACTGCTTCTGGTTCTGGAATGGTACGCGAAGAACGGGAGAACAAAAAACCAGCATGGTCACTTTATACTGTACAGAGTCTGGGGCGGAGGAAGCCTCCGAGCCAATGCCACTCGGGCTTGGAGGCTGGACAGGGGAGGGATGAGGGTGCAGGAGCCAGTGGGAAGAATCTGAGGGAATGGTTATGAGGTGGGAACCAATGAGGTGGTGAGTGGAATGGAACATTCTGGAAGTGGGTTGTGTTTCCCGGGGAAGATGGACAGATGAACAGCCTGCTGGGAAATTGAGTCCCGAGGGTAACCCGAAATACAGAAACGCACAATGTATCTCGAGAAGGGGTCTCCGTTTCCCCTCTCCGGGGAGCATAAACTATAATTGAAATAATTTCTTCAGTGCTCCCTTCACTGCTCTGGTAGGGAGGGTGCCCGGTCTCCCACACATGAGCTTCAGGAATTTAGTCTTTGCAGTCATATCTGAGATAGAAATTCCAACAGAATCATTTTTGGGAACATAAACAGCAATAAAATAAACATATGAAACAAAGTTTCCAGAATAAATATACTTCAAATTAGTTTCAAAACTACATTATAGCCTTTAATTTATCATTTCCTCTGCTCATATTTTTTCCTTCAAGTGTAGTTGCTTGGCAAACTGTCAGATAATTTACATGTATCGAGTGGATCTGAGAAGCAGTATTTTAATGATGTTTGTACCTGGAGGACCAGACAGTTATTGCTATGAACCAATATTTTCCATCTGGCTTTTAACAGCTAAAACTAATTCTATGTGCATATCTTACATTGCAGTTTTACCCCAAGAAAATACAGTGATACAGAAGTATAAAACTGTGACATCCAATGTGTGCAAACCAATCAAACAAATTCAAAGTATCTTCAGAAAGTAAAAATAAAAGAACAGTGAAAGATTAACTACTAACTATGTTTGCTATTTTACTCCTATAACACTTCCATTAAGGAAGGAATTTGAGTTTGGATTGCAGGGTATTTTTTCACCTCCCTTTCCTAAGAGAAAATACAAATTTTTTTTGAAAAAAGAATTTACACTTGAAAATTTTATATTAAAAACTACATGTAAAATAAAAATATGTTCTTTTACAATTTCTGTCTAAAATTCAGAACATTTCAGGAAAACAAGAACATTACTGATAAAAATTTCTGCCATAAAATTTAATCACAAACCTATTGTTCTGGCAACATGTTCTCCCAATGCATATATGTTCTAATTTAGCTATTTTTACTTCTAGGAAAGATTTTTTGAGTTTAACTAGGGCAATGACAAAAATGACATCTGTTTATAAATCCTGCAAAACAAGCTTATAGTACATGGCACTACAAACTCTGAATATAAACACACTGAAATGAACAGTTTGATTGAAGTCTTTTATTTTTCAAAGTGCAACTATTGGAAAGCAGTAGTAGTCTTCTAACAACTGGCATGACAATTTCATGTTACTTGTTATCTTTTATAGAATTCTGAAGATGCATAATCTTTCCTATTGTTACTTTCTAACCGTAATTTTAAAAAGTAATTGTGTTAAGTTTCTATCTCACTTTTCACTGGATTGCCAGTTTTAAGTTGTGGATTCAATGCTTGTTTCAAGTAGCTGTTCTCTTGGTTGCTTTAAAACGTGAGTCACTTCTCTTCCATCATTATTTAAAACATTTTCTCATCCCCCAGCACATTCTCTGAATATATCCTTGGATATATCAGCTCAGGGTAGTGGCAGACATTTCTACAACTATCTAATGAGAGTAGGTACAAGGCTTGTCTACATATGAAAGTGAAAGATTAAACTGCTTTGAAAAAAAGCAACTTGTTCTTCATGGGTGCCTCCAGACGTCAGTGCAATTTAGTTTTTATGTATTGACTTCACACCTTGACAGTCTGCATGCAGACTTGATCTCGAGCAGGAATAACCATAAAATGTTAAACAATTATTTTGAGAACTGTGGTACTTTATGAGGCCCTTTTCCCAAGTGATTTGTATCTCTGTGGTGTTCCTCTGTGGAATTTTTGATACCAGATAACAGATTAATTTACCTATTGCATTCATAACATCACAAGAACATTGCTAAGCACCTTTTTTATTTAGACACTTATTCTCCCAAAACATACAGAAAATCACTATCTTTTCAGATACTAGATATATTTGTCTGAAACTGTGCATAAGGCTAAAATTAAACATAAGATGTAGACTTCAAGCCTATACATATATATAGAAACACAACCTCCTAGATTATTCTCTTAGCAAAGCAGACTCAAAATGAAAGGAACATTTCAGAACTGTGCTATCGCTTTGACCGCAGGGCTGCCCGGATGCCTTGCGGGGCGATGGAGAAGTGCTTGGTCAGATAAACTGCTGCAAAGTCGCAGTTTTCTTGTTTATCTTTTTACCTAGCTATCAACTCCACAGCAGATGAGCAGAGCGGTCGATATTAAAGAAGCAGAGGCAGGAACAAAGAAGTGGGAATGGACTTTCTTGCAGTAGCACCCAAGGGTTTATTGTCAGGGGATGCAGGCTACAAGAAAAGGTGTTGTGGGGGGTGGTTACACTGAGTTTTAAGGGGAAAGGAAAAGGGTGGTTACAGAAGAAAGGGTCCAAGGTTCTTCAAATCACAGAATGATGAGGAGTGACAGCTATCCAATGAGTTCTGAACAGAGGCAGAACATATTTGAATTATCCAACCAGCACAACAGAACGGCAGAACTTTCCAGTACTTGCTGACTATTAAAACAATGTTATGCATATTGAAATAACAGGGGTGGAACAAAGCCTTTGACTGACAAGGCTAAAAGGTAGCAAGATTAGGGGATTTCCCCAGCCATGCTTTCTCCATCTCCATCAGATTCACTATCCTGGGAAGAAAAATCTGTCCAAGTTATTTCGTTAGTTTTCATGGAGACAGCTGGCTGGGTCACTGCCACACTGTATAATGGAGTAACACAAGACTCCTTTCTTTTGGCTGCTGAACTTATTGTACAACCAATTTTTTATTTAATTTACATCTCTATAATATTGACAAAATATTTACTTCATCAAAATCTTGGTATGTCCCAAATATTCAGTAATTAAACTTTTCAAAGTATGGATTATCTTTCATAACAAAAATCATTGTTTGTATCCCCACAATTTCAACAACAGCAATGTAAATATTTAATATATATAAGAAACCTTTGCATACCATAATCCCCTAAAATAAAATTTAAAAATCCTAAAATTTCTACTATAAGAGTATTTAATTTTTAAAAAACCAAACAAACAAAACCAAGCAAACAAAAAACCTCAACAAGCAAACAAAGAAAATAACACACAGTGTGGGAATAATACATGCACAGAACTGGATCTGTAACAATTATTTATATTTAGAGCTTCATAAATAATTGACATGTGGGAAAGCATTTGGTTATTTTGCCTACCCAGCCCTCAAATGGGAAGAAATAATAGAAATGACATGGATTTTAGCTGAAATTAGCTATGCATCTGTTTCTATGCAGAGTAAAAGTCTATCACTCCTGGAAAGGATCAGAAA
The DNA here is from genome assembly GCA_013400735.1 of Pomatostomus ruficeps. NCBI lineage: Eukaryota > Metazoa > Chordata > Aves > Passeriformes > Timaliidae > Pomatostomus > Pomatostomus ruficeps. Next base: position 21,263 of record VYZT01000092.1, read on the forward strand.
CAGGATGAAGCAGAAAGACATTTCCTATTTTTGTGCTGCATAGATTGGTGTTTTAGGCTGCTTGGAGGAAGTTTTCTGTCAGGCTATATCCAGGCAAGATCTAAGAACAGAACTTAATCAGGAGGAAAAGGAAAAACTGTTAAAAATGTAGGCTTTAAGGATCGCTTAAAAATGAAAGGGTGAGTTTATTATGATGTTCCAAATCTTCATCGCTTTCATGTATGGGGACAGTAGCCATTATCAACATTAGAAGCTATAACTCTTGTGGTTTAAACAAGGTGGTAACCAACTATACTAAACTGCGATTCTTACTTTTTGTAGAATGGTTGGAATTAAGTAAAGTGGGGGAAGGAAGGGGCAATAATGTTCTTGCAGAACTTATTTACGCTTACAGGATGAGGGCAGTATCCTAGAGAGCAAGCACTTCCCAGTGATGGAGAGTGTATGTTTTATGTGCTGATTCACAAATGTGGACTAGGTTTGAGCCAGGTTACAAATTTTGATTCAGCAGTAGTTGAAGATCTGAAACTAGAACTCTGACAGACGCAAAATTTCTCTTGATTCTTTGTTTCCAGGCTGGGTAATGCAGCATTTTGAAAGGACTGAAATGCTTCCTTTTTCCCCACAAGTTCTACCTAGAGGGGAAAAAATGCATTATATATCCTGACAGCAGTAAAGGCTGTACCTAAATGGCAAAATATTTTCACTCTCTCCTGCTCCCTGTATTGCTATCTCCCCAGCTTAAAATCAGAGGTTTATTGGTACAGAGTGTCACAATTTAGACATAGTCTCATTTCATCCCACTTCTCAGCAAATTCTTTCAAAGCAACTTCATAATAACACTAATGAAAGTCTTTTAAACACGAACAGCCAAAATGGGTGGGGTTTCTGGAATATGAGCATTTGAAACAGTGTATCTTAATTGTTTTGTTTTCCAGACATCAAAAATTTAGATGTGCCCAAAAAGATGCTGTCTGAAACCCACTAACCTATTGTCCCTATGGTTAAGTAAAAATAATTTTGAGAAAAACAGCCTGTATTTTCCATTATACCCTTTCTATTGATATATTGCTCTAGTTAAAAAATATGGTTAATAGTGGAAATTAAATGTTCCATTACTTATACAGTGATAGAGCCTACTTTTGTTGCCCTCTGTGGGCTTTGATCATTAAAGTAATGACCACAATTAATTTTCAGCGAGAAGGGAAATATTTTTCTCAGTGCTGTGCTGCAAGTGCAACTTTTAGAGTCTCTGTGGGTACAGCTTGCATATTTGATAAAGTGAGCCATAGAGGGCATGCTCTTAGCTCTATGGTTTCTCCTGTGTCAAGTGTTATTGGCATAATGTCTATTACAAAATTTTTAAATTCCTTAAGAATTAAATAACACCAGTATAGGACACTACCTTGAACTCCTTGCCCTCTCCTTACGGTATCTCACGGTACTCCATGTCAATCAAGCTCAGAGCTGGGTTAGTGGTACCGTATATTACCAGCTCTAAAAGAGAAGTTCCAGGCAAACTGCTGTTTTGATTCTCTCAGTGGGGAGCAACACTTTGAGCGGGCGTGTACATCTGCTGCACATAGAATGAAAATATCTTTGGCTAGCTGCACTCATGACCATCTGTTGGGATGGCACGCTGCCTGCTAAAGGGTCGGTCACATCCCTGCCACATGGCACAAAATGCCAGGAGAGGGACAACTTATTTGGCCAGCCTGCTTGTCAGTAAAAGCGATCAGAGTGTCTGCAAGACATCATTACAAATGCCAGCAGCAACACTTTGATAACAACTATTCAAACTTGGTGGCTGCTTAATGTATTTTCATATTGCAGCACCTAACCCTCGTATTTCCACAAGTGTCTTTCACACGTGTAGCGGTCAGTCCTTTGGTGAAGACTGGCCTAATTGAAGTATACTATGAAACCTTTGCACTCTCCTTTTAGCACAAAATAATTGTAAAAACAGTATTTTTTATGGCAATTCTGTACCATCAACCTGTACTTAGCAATGTAGATACTAAATTGAACCTTCTTCCAATATGAAGCTCATTTACTGTCTTCTGACTCTGAAGAGTTCTCTATCTTGATGTTTACCAAATTACAGTTTTCCTTTCTGAATAGCAGAAACAGCTATTTTGCTATATTTCTCAAAATAACAACATTCCTCTTTGATCTCTTATTATTGAGAAATGCTGACTTTTTTCTGAGCATAATAAACACAGATGATCTTATTTTGTTGACTTCATTTGAATCAATAGTTAGATGAATAAAAAGATCCTATACTAACAAATTTGCAGATTCTGTTATGGCATCACTTTCAAATAAAGTAGAAGCAACATCAAATTTCCCATTTCCAGGAAACAATTTATGGAACAGAATTATTTTATTTATAATTTAATTTTACAATTTTTTTGTTGTTGTTTATGTTCTTTCTGATACTTCCTCAAAAAACTCTAGAGTGTGCTCACAAGCATATGACTCCTAGTAAAGATGAGGTATATATGAGTAAAAGTTGAAAATGGCAAAAGTAAATTATTTATATAGATAGGAATCTTTTCATTGAGTTTTGATATAAAGTAAAGTGCATAAGGTCAAAATCATCACTTAAACCTGAAAAATATATTGCTTAAAATAAACTTACAAATACAGAATTTCTCGGGACCAATATGTCATTATTCATCTAACATGTATAAGGAAATATATCCAGGACTAATTATGCAGTGCCCATTGGACTAATATAAGAGTAAGGTAATGCAATATTTTTATCAGTATTATGTGCATTTTTGTATTACTTCTCTATCAATGTGGTTTGATTTACAGACTCTCATCTGTTTAAATAAAAATAATTAAAGGACAATCTAAATTTAGCACCAGAAAATATATATCTGCATTATTAGAATCCTAAATATACAAATAAGTAATCCCATAGGATAGCATACAGTGCAGAGGGAAGTAGATGAACAGATCAAATAGGGTAAATGCTACTTGAATTTAGAGGAAAACAGGAAGACAAAAAGTAGCCTGTATAGAGCTTTGTGATATCAGAAGCTCAGGGGTGGAGCACAAGGTCTGAGTCCCTCACCTGTGTGACTGGTGAGTGGCTCATACTGCTGTGTCACACTCTGGTGGTGCTGCGAAGCTCCTCCAGGGAGGTTGGTCCATGGACTGCATCTTCATGTCAAGGAAGCAAGATTTATACTGTGTCCAGCTCTGGAGCTCCCAGTGCAAGAAAAACATGGACCTGTTAGAACAGTTCCAGAGAAGGACCACAAAAATTACTGAAGGGCTGGAGCACCTCTCCTATGAAAAAAAGAGCTGAACCTGAGAGACCCAGCACATCTTCTTTCTGTCTGTGGAGCAGAAGACTCTAGGCAGGCCAGTATATAAAGCCAGTTTATAAGGAAAATGGAGAGAGACTTTTTACCAAGGTTTGTAGTGACAGAAAAAGGGGCAATGGTTTTTAACTGAAAGAAGGTAGAATTATGTTGGATACAAGGAAGAATATTTTTTTTGCAATGAGGGTGTTGAGACACCAGGACAAGTTGCCCAGAGAATTTTCTCAGCTATTTACCTTTGTAAATCCACACATTTGCACTGTTTGTGTCCTCTGTGTTATCTACTTAATTTCTGCTGAATATGAGCAGTCATTTGCAAAGGTGTTTGTACTAAAGAATAGTATGAGTATTGTAGTAAATGTTCAGAAAATAATTTAATTCTTTAGATCCTCATCTTGATAATGAAATGTTCGGATATACAATCAAAAGTGAAGTGCAATACTATGTGAACAAACTACATAATGCAAACTCAGAATCATATTTAGCTCACAATGGACAAACCTTCAGTATGCTGAAGTCTTCTCACTGAAATTTTTTGATAGAAGTTGTTTCTTGATGGAACATTTGTTTGGGTTTGGGTTTGGTTTTTTTTTTTGCAATGACTGCTTTCTTTCTGTTTAAAAATCAATAGGAATCAAAACATGTAAACCAGTTTCCCAAGAAAGACATTGAAAGTTGGATCACAGTCCAGAACAGTGTTATGTTAGCAGTGCTATTAATACAGTATTTTAGATATCTAATCAAACCTAGCTGCCTGCTGGGTCAAGATCTGTAATCCAGATTCCCAAAGATGAATCACTTACATCATAGTACATAGTACATCATACAAAAGACAAACCTAGTTGTGATGGGGCGACTCCAACCAGAAAGTAGTAGTATAGTGGAACAGACAAAAAAAATTACCATGAAACCACAGGAACTTTTCAAGTACAGTATCATTTTTATCGGGAAAGTTTTCTTGATTTCAGACATCACTATATGACAAAAAAACTTGAACTTTTTTATAGAAACTCTAGTTGAAAATTGGAATAGGATATTTTTAGACTTTTTTTTACTGATATACCCTTATTATTTTAATTTCTCTACTGTTCACTTTTTCTTTTTAAATAAAGACCTTTTTTTTAAATTAATATCATGGCCTATTTGCAATTGCATTTACTCCTACCAGTAGACAGATAAGAAGAATTAGGAACTCTTTCTAATTGCAGAAAATTTCAGTATGGCAAGAAATGCAACTTCTCAGATGACTATGATGAGTTAAAAAAAAATTTAACCTAAAACACACGCTTAGCAGGATTCTATATTCGTATATGCTATTGTAAGAAGTGCTAACATTTAATTTTAAGGACCTGTTTCATTAATAGCAAATAGGTTTATAAGGTGTCCCATGAAGACAGTCTGAAACTTTTTCAGAGCAAATTATGGAAGATAAAATATAAAATCTTTCTATAATTAAAAATAAAACCAGCAACAACATCACTGATGCCAGTGCATATGAAAACTTAAAAAAATGTGTCTTCATAATGCTCATAATGATAATAAATTAATTGAAAAGCTTACTTCTGTGTTGTTCCGTTTGTTTAATAGGAAAGATATTTCTTCAGGCTTCTGTGTTATGATAGAGGTAGTAATAACAGATTGTAAGTTACATGCACAAAGTTAAGTGAGGACAGTTGGATACCACAAGTAGATGCTTACAAGGCAGTATTGGAAAAAGAGCTTGAAAATCAAGGCAAGATTAAACCATGCCAGCTGTAGAAAATTAAAATACACCAACCAAGTGAACTTTACTAGAGCTTTCATTCTTGTGTGTTTTTTACAGTGAAAGTAACATAGTAATGCAGGTTTTCAAATAAACCTTTGTGATTTTAATTCCACTAAAAGCTGAGAGAAATTTTGTTGCTAAAGATCATAAATCACAAAGCCAAGATTACATGCAAGTATAGATAGTTTAGGTTTTTTCAGTTTTTAGGGTTTTTTTACCCAAAACCATAAAGCACAGATGCAAATATATTATTGTAAGATAGCCTAAGCCCATATAATTTTTATTCTATCTCCACATTTTAGAGTAAGGCTGTCAGTATTCACACATAAAGTATATGACCACTATACAATATAACAAAATGCTCACCTAGAAATTATCGTAGATAAGGTACTATGACTTTCCAAGTGGTTGTTTTACTCAACACTTTCGCCTGTAGTGAAAAACAGTAAACTATGGATTGGTTTGTCCCTCTATGCTTTCTTAACCAGTAAAAAATAGTCTCTTCAAAGAATCAAAATCTCACATGGTAGTTTTGGAACAGGAAAACATATGTATGTAAGTATGGACAAGAAATCGTTCAGAAACAGAGGACTAACACAGCAATTTTAGTACATTATTGTAGCAAATTGAAGTTCCTGAAAGTCAATGAATGGACATTTCTTTAAGAAACAAAAAACAGAGCAGAATGATGTCAAAGCAAAGGCATCACGTCCAGCCAACAAGCTAAGATGAGCAGAAGAAAAAGAATTATTTAGCATTGTATCCATTGTCCTTTTATTCTATAGCAATATTTTGAAATTATATATTAGTACTGGATAAAAAAAAGAAAGTTGTTAAGAAACAGCTGTTAAAATATTGCTGGATTTCACTTTAAAAAATTTTCTTCAGTTTATTTAGTATAGAATATTTCCATTAAAAATTAATTCATTAAAAAACCTTGTTACAATTGAAAAATCTTTTCATTCTTCTTACTATGAGATATCCCAACTGTTGTCTTATCCAGTGAGTTATTCTATTAATTAATCTTAAAAATACATAATTTCTGGCAAAAAGATTTGAAATACAGATTTTACTGATCATTTCAACCACACAGGGTCCAGAAATAGAATATTACATAAGAAGCAAAAACCCAAGACTAGCTCAGGTGACAAGGCCTTTCTACATGGCATAACTAGTACTAATCAGTACAACTAAATGTAGTGTGATTTAGTCAAAGTCAGAGTTAAGAGCTAATGAAATTTTGTCTAATTGTGCTGGAAGAGAGTCCTTGCTTGAGCAGCCTAGATAATGTAAGTGCCACACTGATCTATGGCAATGTCTGTCTGGCTGTGCACATTCACTGCTCACCTTCAGGGAGATTTCATTTCCCTCACAAGAGACCATCCCAACCAGAGCTACTATTCTTACCTCCATTCCAGACAACTCTTTTCTACTTGCTGTATAAGATATGCTTCTCTTATGAGCACAGCAGCTTGCAGTGATTTCACTGAGTCATGCCCGCTTAGATCTATGCGAAATTACCTCTGAACATGCTTTTCATAAAGACTGGACTCAGAGAAGCATGAGCTAGCACTTCCAGTAAAATTAAGGATTAAAACCTGTTTCATTGGGAAGAAAACAGTAGTGACAAAAGGAGGTTTCCAGTGTGAACAGGGGAAACAAAGTCAGCTGCAGAATGAAACACCAGATTGAAAATGGACAGTGAAAATTGCCAAAGGATGTCAGAATTTGTAAGCAGCAAGGTTTTATTTCAGTCTGGATTAGGACTTCAGTCTAACTTGAGCACTGTGATAACATCACTACTATGTAAAAATTAGCTCAGGAAAGACAATTCAAATACTGTTGCTAGGTAATGGAAGAAACTGATTTCTGAGATGAGAATAAAAGAGGTATATTCCTATAATTTTGCTAAGTGATTACCTATGTATTGTAGGTGGATACAGGCACAGAGGAGGGAAGGGAATTATTTCAAGTATCACAACAGACCATAACTACCTAAAGAAGTAATAGCTTACACTGAGAAAAGGATAATTTTAGCTGTATATTAGAAAATACTTTCTGATACATTAGGATCTAATATAATCTTCTGAGGAAAGTACTGAAATCCTGGTTATTTAAGAAATTTAGCAATTAGACTGAAAGGAGTAACAGGCATATACTAAGAGCAATACAGAACCTGCAAGAAATTGAAAAAAGTTCTATCAGGTCATCTAATTCACCTTAATTTCTATGAAAATTAATGTTTGCTCTTTTCCCTTGGTTTAAATTTTGCTCATCCAGTCATAAAACCTTTTAAATCTCTGGACTCTAAAAATGTCTTTCATTCAGGCAGCAGTGCCTCAAAGCTATTCACACTAATTAGCCAAGGTCATTGAAATACATTTTTCATGAAGCACCTTAAACTCAGTGTGCCATTTTATATATTTATCAAATTGCTAATCAATATGCTATACCACAGTTACCACTAGGCCTCGAGTTACACACAGAATGCTGCACGAATTTAAATTGTGCAAGCTGCTGTCTGCATAAATGAAATTAAAGTGTATGCATTGATCATTATTCACAATAGAAAGAAGTGGCCTAAATACATTCATACCAGAAATCCGTATTTTAAGTAAATCTTAACTGTATTGTTGGTTTCTTTTTTTATATGTTTTTTAACAAGCCTTGTATTAAACTAGCTTTGATTTCACCTTCCTTCCCCAGCATATTACCTCCACTATATTGGTAAAGTAATTTATTCCATCCTCTGTGAAGAGCCTGGATCTCATTTGCCAGCATATTTATCTTTCCTGCCACTGCACTGTCATTCATCTGCAATCTCCACAGAATACCAGACCTGTGCAGAATTTCAATTAGGATTGATTCAACTAAATCCAGGCCACAGAACTGAGGCTGACAGGGTGACCCCCTGAGAATTTAATATGTTGAATCTTAAAAAAAAAAAAAAAACAAAACAGTAAAACTACAAAACAGAAAACAGCTCAAGTTTAACACCCTAATTCATTAACTCCTCTATACAGTCAGTTTAATCTGGCTCACAATAGGTTTTTTCAGACTCCTTGTATTGTTTACAGTAGTTTCAACTATCACAGGAAAGACATTAACATAAAAATCTCTACTCTTCCTCTGAGGTCTCATCAACTTACACTCAGACAGCTTGTAATGACCAGAAAAATTATTTCCAGAGGCTGAACTACCTTAAACTTTCTATTATGTAGCTATATATTCAAAACTCAGTACAGCATAGGTATGCAGGTAAAATAGCTTTTATTGGATTCTTGATTTCACTGACTTACAGTGCTTTTCAGTGTAATCATTGACAGACTTCATCTGCTTGTCAGTTAAATGTTCTAAAAGAATTTCTTAAATAATATGTGGTTACTAGAACAGTCCTGTAAGTTTCAAAGCAACTAAACTCGAGAAGAACAGGAATCTGAGAGGTCTTTTGTCTTGTAGTATGTGAGTATGCACTACTTGAGTTTTAATTTTATCGTAGTTGTACATAACTTGAGACTTACTTTGATTATACACCAGAAGCAGGGGTAAGTACATATTCCGTTTTACACAAAGCATTACAATAGAATAAAGAATTATAACAATTCCACATTTAATTAGATTTTTTTGTTGTTACTAAAAAATTACTTTGAATACATTTTCCCTAAAGATCAAAATTAACCATTGAAAACTACAAGATTCTACCTCACTTAATGTGAAAGGTAAGATAAGAACTCACATATTAAACACTTATCAAACATAAAATCAAACAAAAGAACAGAAATTGAGTTGGGAAATACTGACACACACACATATTAATGTTAAATAGAACATGAGTCTGAGGGAACTGGATGAAATAATTAAAAGAGGCATTGATTTGTTTGTGCATACAGATACAATATCAATGAGTCTAGCATAAGCAAAGTAATTGATATTTGGGCGAGATGTCATATTATTTTAACATGACTAAACTAGAAAATATTTCACATATGAAAAGTATTTTGCAATCCTTTATCTCTCACAGTCAGAAATTTCTCAGTGTATTAGGATTATTCTGAAGAAGAGGCACAATTAGCACCAATTAAAAATTAATATCTATACAATGTCCAGAATGAACCCCCTGTAAGGTCGATTTCTTTCTGAAATGTGGTCACAAGGTCTATGTGTAACTGCAGTAAAGAGGAAACTGCATTAATACAGACTTTACTGCATTAATATAAAATATCTGTGCCTTTGGTCTATAAGCATAGTGTAGGGTCGTGGGGGTACACAAGAAATCCTGCTCCCAATATATTCTTCCATCATTAGTCCTTTGAAAGGCTGTTCTGAGGCACCAGTTTATGACTGTAATTAATTAGAATTTTTCTCTAGTACTACATATATATAGAAATGCTAATAAACAAATTCCAAAGCATAAATATTTTTCATTCTCCTTTCTTTGGAGGGTGGGTGAAGTAACACAGATGTGTTGCTACACTACTTATAGCTGTCATGCAGATACAAGGGAGAATTTTAAAGTATGAGAACATAATAATGATATTCAAATTAAATTAAAGAGGATATAGGGGAAATTTGCCATCTTCCTTCATTTATCTAGATTTGATCTATTTCTTCACTGATCATAAACCAGATTTTCCATACACTGGGCATTTATCTGACTAATAGTCTTCTATTCCCCAGTTCATAACTAAGATCCAGTTGTCCTACTCAGAGGTTTATTTCAGTTCTTAAGAGGGTTTCTATGTGTTATAGTTAAAAAGAATAATAAACCAAAATACTACAAGAAACTACTGCTGGTGGAAATTTTGGCAGCTCATGTGCTAAATCATGTTTCTTGCCTTGTGACATAGCCTAGATATGAGAAGATCAAGTCTTTATTTTCCCACTTGTGAGCAACTTATAGTTAACCTGACCCAAAGATCTATTACTGAAAGTCACCCTAGGTAGTATCTCATAAACTGGCTAATCATTTGAATTACCTACATTTCATTTCACCCATGCTGCTTCTATTCTATTTCCTACAACCTTCAAAAGTACTATTTTAAGAATCAATCACCATGGATTTTTTTACAAATACCATAGAAAAAGAGATCCATACATCTTTCTTCACTGTGTTGCCTACTATTTTCTTTTCTTTCTGATGAGTAAGGCATTTTGTTCTTTCAATTTATTTACACAGTCTTTCTTATTACATTTTATTGCTTGAAACTATTTATTGTGACTTACCCAGTCTGATTTGGTCTATTATTCTTATTCTATAACCTAACATTCAGATATTTTCCATTCTTGTGTAATTTCTTTTTGTTTTCCAAGTCCCGAAAGTGATCTGATAAAGTAACATAGATCTTTTGCTGTATTTTCTATCTATATTTCTCACCAGGAAATTTTGCTGTTATGCTTTTAATAGGGTTGCTTACTTTGACTGACACTTCAACTGTACTATTTTACGCCTCATTCAAATTTCCAAGAGACCTTTTTTTCATTTTCAGTGATTTTATTGAGATTTTTGTTTGGATTTTTTGTCACTTTAGTGACGTCGCATTAAAAATACTCAGAAATTGCACTCCTACCTTTACAAATTAAAGCAAATAACCAAAGAGAGAAAAAGTGACGTTTTATTTTTCACCTATCCAGACATACTTAATTCAGATTAGTCTCACATTATATTTCTGTTAGTCTTGGTATTTCAATCAGTTTCTGATCATATATTTTATTCACAATAAATGTCATTTATATAAGTAATTTTTAGAGGTTTTTCACAGTTAGTGTTTGTTCAGAATGGAACCTTCAAAAATATATCGACACTGTTTACTTTTCCAATTGAAACTCACTTTATTGCTGAATGTTGGGGGTTTTTTACATTAAATATAATCTTTTCAATATAAAGAAAATCTTTCTCTTATTAATGTCTGTAGCAATTTTATATTGGCCTCAGTGGCCCCATATTGGGTATCAGCCATAGGAAAGTTATGAACAGGTAAGTATGAAGTCAGTATAATGACTGAGGCTGTAAAGTTTCTAAGTATTTTGTCTACTAGCAGCTCTGCTCAATCCTCACTGTTCTACTCTAACTTGTAAACAGGTAGGACAGTGATTTCACCAAATGTACTAGAACACTTTCAGAATACACTACATAATACAGTGTGTTCCTGAAATCTATGTACAGCACAAACACGTTTCCTGTTTGAAGCCAGGTTGATAGATATATGTGGCATAATTTTTACCTTATTACTTTTTTATAACTCTGTAGCTTGATTTCATTCTAGAGCTTTACTCATCTATGAAAACACACAAAAAAAATAGTAGGCATATTATTCTAGGCTGTTACCACTCCCACAGCTATAGTAGAGAGAAGAGAGAGGAGCCAGAAATACTGCAATGATGGACAATTCAGGACACTGGACATCTGTTGATTAGAACTAGGATCATTATTTCTGCCATTTACTGAATGGGTTGTTGGGCATTGTTTTCCTTTGAACATATTTTCAAAAAAGAATGATACAATTACAGAAATACATGATGGCATGGTCCAACCTGTCATTTGTTCCCTATCCAATACCTAAAGCATCAGAGTTTCACCATTCTACAGTTTAGGAAGACTCTATTCCTCACAGACTGTGCTCCAAAGCACAGACTATTTATTTCATCTGAGCTCTGGAAACAAGGTTTGCATATTATCATTTAGCAATGATTTGTCAATGCACTGGCAATGTGAAAACTCAAAAATGTCCAAGATGTCAATTAGACAAGATTATCGAGACATATCAGTTATCAGGCCTCCACTGCACTTGTCAATGCACTCACACATGAAGAAAATATGTCCTCTGAAATCAAATCCTTATAATCTTAATTGACAGGAGGAGATGCTGCCTGAATTATAAAACTATAAATAGTCAAAGCTCCTCATTAAATCTACATTAATTGCATGGTAATTCATATATCTATATATCCATAAAGTACCCAGATTAAGATGCATACATTTAAACACTGCATACATCAGTAACATATTATTTTTTTTAATTGGAGACTACCTGATAGTAAATATTGAGAGTTTATATAATAAAATAACAAGAAAAAAACAATTTAATTCCATAGTCAGGTTTCTATTCCAATCAGACCTAACTTGGCAGTTAAGTGTATGTCTAATGAAAACCAGCTATTTTGATGCAGCTAAAGGAACAAGAATACGTGTGTTTTAAGATTAAAACCTTTATGAAAAAATCACATGTATTCACTAGTTCTTTTCTTTAGTCTCATTACTGTAAATTAAGCTCCAATGTGAATTTACAGCACACTAATCACACTACAGTGATTTCCCATGGGGATATTAGAAATGCACATTAACAGTATATTAAAAACAAATTGAAGAGAATCCTTTCTCTGGTGAAACAAAATTTAGTAGTTGTTTTATCTAAGGGAAAAACCACCCCAAAAAAGGGGAAAAAATCTAGATTAATCTATTTACATAAAATTATTTGAGCTTCTAAAATGTCAATTGAATAATACGTGTTCATTAATAATGCATTTGATAATTCACTGGGAAAAATTATCTCATCTATTATTCACAAATATTATTCAAATATGCCTAAAACATATCCTGCACAAAAGATATTACTTCAACTCACCAATGTGGTCTGCAGTACCACATTCATAGTTCTATGAATCCTTACTGCTGCTGCTCCATTAGCTTTTTAGAAGCTGACACTTGACAGTCAGATGGGTTCTAATTAGTGAGGCTCCATTATACTATTAAATTCTGTTAAAAAAACCCCTCAGGGTTTGGCCCTCTATCTTTCAATGTTTTACACTCAGAAAAGTGTTATGCTTAATATATTTCAACAGTTCAATATATCTTCCATCTGGTCGCTCAAAGAATGTAATTTTTTTTGCAGAGCTACAATACCAAAGCAGAAGAAACTCATTCAATAACTAATAACAGTGCTCACTTATTACTAAAAAAACCCTTGACTTCAAATTATTTACACTTTTGATAGAGCACAATCAAATAATAGAAATTGTGGGCAAATATTTGCATGCTTATTATTCCCACCTCATTGAAAGCAAGTGTAATTCACGAATCTAAACTAGCTGGTATCACTTTAATCATTATCTCCTAGCAAAAGGAGCTAGAACTTATGCCGTGTCAAGTATATCCCTCCCAAGCATAGATTTTCATGGCTTATGTTAGCTCTAGCTAATGAATGCCTCTGCTATAGACACATACACACAGACAGATTTTTACTCTAAGGACTGCAGAGACCATTCTTCACATTATTCCGACTCTAGAATCCAGGGAAACCTTTGAGATTGCAGTGCAAAGTGAGATTATCCATAAATTGTCCCGCACACACATACACAGAGGTAAATACACAGTCTTTCACAGTCTAAAGTGAAACTTAAACATTCAAAATAGCTGAAGTCAGCTCCTCTTCTAGCTAAAAATTATACATATTGGAAACTTCTTGTCAAACTTTGTTAAACATGAATCAAAAATGTCCTTTATATAGGTGTATCTATCCTCCAGAGAATGGTAAACTCTTTGCATACAAGAAAGACAAGGCCTCCATTTGAAAGGATTTTCTAACCTTGTTCCTAAAATAACTATATGCATTCCAGTCTTCCCAGGCAGAAATAATGCTATTATATTGCTTGGGATTACTCACATTCACTCACTTATTTCTAGGCAGTATATTTTGGAGGCTAGGTAAATCCTAAGCAGATGGCAGACATAACAAATGTGTGAATAACTAGTGCTAATGTTCAGCACAGATCTGACCTGCCTCTTTTAGATCCCTTGGAGGTTGGTGTCAGCTGAACTACATCCCTCTCCTTCTGAATGCCCATGTGGTGAATAATGTTTTAATTCTTCTTCTCATTCTCATTTTAAGAAACTGTCATGGTAAAGTACTAAGGAAGAAGAATAACAAGAAACTGAAGAAGCTGATGAAAATTCATTTTTGAATGCTTGCTTGATCAGAGAGAAGAAAAGATATGACCAGCATAATTAATAGTCTTATCTTTAAAACTTTTAATTAAAGTTTTTTATGTTATTCCTGAATATAGGAAATAAATATTAACGAGGCACACAATATTCAGTAATGATATATATGGGTGCAACATCACAAATTTCTCAGGACATACTTACTCACATCATGTCTGAATTTGTCCCAGCCATGTAAGATGGTTTTGGTGTTCCAAATATTTGTGAAAGGAAATACCTAATGAATGATTTTGAAAATCCAAAGATGACAAAAAACATATTGTAAAAGACTCAGACTTTGATAGGAAATGTTGGGAGTTTTTTGCTTTGACTGATTGGATAGCTTCCACATGGATGAAACACATGCTAAATTATTTACAGATAATTACATCTCTGTGCTGTTGCTAAAATATTAAGACACCATTGTCCCACAGGAGAAATTGTGACAGACATTGGCACATCAGCTAATGAATAGCTGTGGGGTAATATAAAAAAAAAGAGCTACCACAAGACCTTTGTATTAGCAAACAGAATGTCTGTAAGTAATCCACACTCAGAAAAAAATGACGCTCTCCTTTTCCCCCTCTCTCCTACTAATTACATATAGAACAAATGTTCAACATTTGGTGGGAGTTGCTTGAAGGTGATTTTTTCAGGAAATAGTCTCAAGGCCTTCTCCACTCCTTTTTCATTATAGGAGACTATGACCTAGAAATACGGAATAATTACCTCCAACCAAAACATTTCCAAATGCTCACAAAAGACTGGGAAGTTGTTTTGGAGAAAAGATGTATCACTACTGACATAAGGATACAGTTCTCATGCAGTTTTTGGAGCTATGGAGGTGGTTGTTACACATAACAGAGTACAAAAATGAGAGGAATATTCCCAGGACATAGAGCCAGTATAAGAGCACCACAGAACTGAACAGAAAGTCTGAATTATAAACAAATATTTGAACATTAAAACTATCAACTGCCAAATTTCACTCTTTGTTCAAGTCAATTGAAAGAATAGTACCTGGAATGTTTATACTGAAAAACTACATGAGAATTATTGAAAACTAAAGATTTGCAAGATCTGTTTTCTCAACCATTACTGTCTTCTTAAGAAAAAGAAATTCCTTTACCCTAGAATTATGGGATTGAATGCAGTCGAAAAGTACCCTTTAAAATAGATGCCTACTTTCATAGGGCATACTGAAGAAAGGGAGAAAGTCACATCACTGATAATAAATAATCTTCATAAACTCTGTCTAATTCTGCAGAACTGTTCTAATCTCAAGTATCTATGTGGCTTCAACTTGCCATAAGTGATAGGAACCCATCTTTAAGACATCATATTGTGTCATTTATCTAACATAATCATCACCTGCACATTATAGCACTAGTACCAAAACAGTTCATAAAGATGTCATCTGTTCAGCAGACAGATTAAGCAGAGCCTCTACCAACAGTAAAGTAAATTCAATGTAAACACATCCTTGAAGTATATGCTTATGTTCTTTCCTGGATAGAACTTGAAGGCTTAAAAAGTTAAAATTTCTAATTTAGGAATATAACTAATATTTTTTTAGAAACCCAGAAGAATATACCAAAGTACAAAAGTGCAATGAGGCCCATAATTCTCCTGGGAATTAGAGTAAACTAGTCACCCAACATCCAACTATTCCTTAGAATATACGCCTCTAGCAAAGCACATTTTTGTGGTATTGAGCTATACTAAAGTGAAAGATGTCACTTACTATTCTGAGTACAGATTCATAAGTTTGGACTACACTGTATGATATCACAAAGTTAGAGAATCAGAATATCCTGAGTAAGAAAGGACCTACAAGGACCATTGATTCCAACTTCTAGCTCTGCACAAGACCACCTCAAGTCCCACCATGTGCCTGAGAGCATTTTCCAAATGGTTCTTAAGCTCTGTCAGGCTGGTGCTGTCACCATTGCTCTGGGGAGCCTGTTCCAGTGCCCAATCAGCCACTGGGTGAAGATCCTTTTCCTAATACCCAGCCTAAGCCTCATTTGACACACCTTCAGGCTATTCCCTCAGGTGCAGTCACTGGTAACCATAGGGAAGAGATCAGAGTCTGCCCGTCCGCTTCCCCCCCTGAGGAAGATCCTAAGAAATCTAGTCTTAGTCCCCTCTTCTCCAGGCTAAACTCATGAACTGACCTTAGCTGGTCCTTGTATGGCTTCCTCTCTAGACCCTTCGTCACTTTCATTGTCCTCCTTTGGATGCTAACAGCTTTATACCTTTCTTATTTTGCAGCACCCAAACCTGCCCCCAGGACTCAAGGTGAGGCTGCTCTAGTGCAGAGCAAAGCGGGACAATTCCCTCGCTTGCCCAGCTGGTGGTGCTGGGCCTGATGCCCCCCAGGACAGGGTTGGCCCTTCTGGCTCCCGGGGCACTGCTGACTCAGGTTCAACTTTCCATCAACCAGAATCCCCAGGTCTCTTTCTCTGGCACTGCTCTCCAGCCTCTCACTCCCCAGTCTGTCTTTACATCCAGGATTACCCGGTCCCAGATGCAGAATCTGACACTTCCCCTTGTTGAACTTCATATGGTTGGTGATTGCCCAGCCCTCTAACTTGTCAAGGTGTCTCTGCAGGGCCTCCCTGCCTTCAAGGAAGTCAACAGCTACTTCCAATTGAATATCACAGGCAAACCTGCCTAGTATCCCTTCTAGTTCTGCATCCAAGTAATTTATGAAGATGTTAAAGAGCACTGGCCCTAAGATGGAGCCCTGTGGAACCCCACTAGTGACAGATCGCCAGTCTGATGTCACTGTTACCCTTTGAGCCCGACCCATGAGCCAGTTGCTCGCCCATTCCATGATGTGTTTATCCAGCTGTGTGCTGGATATCTTATCCTGAAAGATCCTGTGAGAGACAGTCTTGAAAGCTTTACTGAAATCCAAAAGGAGTACTACTGGCTTCCCCGATCAGCTAGGTGGGTTACTGTTGCAGTGTGCTGTTGGCCAGATTTCTGTTTTTCTCATGGCCAGGCACTGCTGTCCCCTCCCCCCCTCAGTATCTGGTTTCCCCCCCTGGAGGGCTCTGTATTTCACAACCCTATACAAAGCCTGTCAAAGTCAAATCCGGCACTCCTACCTCATAGGATGTTTGTATCCTCCCCTGCCCCCTTGTATTGGTATATATGTAACTGTAACACATGGTGCCAGTGCTTCCCTAGCACGAACCTGGTGCTCGAATAAACATCTGGGAAAGCCCCTCCGCTTGTCTCTCCTTCCTCCGCGTGCCTATATCATCGGTGGACTGGGTTAACCCCTGCTGGAGCTTCACCTCCCATGCCTTCAAAGCGGCCAGCCAGCCCCTGGAACCGCGAGCAGTTGCCCGGTGCCCCCACCAGAGGCATTGTGGCAGGTTACCTGGTCATAAAAAGAAATCAGGTTTGATAAACAGGACTTTCTTCTCATGAAGCTGTACTGGCTGTGATCAATGACTGTGTTGTCTTACACGTGTTTTTCAATACCTCCCAGAATAATCTTTTCCATAAGGCACTGAAGAGAAACTGACAGGCCTATACTGCCCAGGGTCATCCTTCTTGCTTTTCTTGAAAACTGGGACATTTGTCAGGTTCCAGTCTACTGGGACCTCACCACATTCCCCATACCATTCCAAAAATCATTGAAAGAAGTATCACAATGACACCAGTCAGCTCTTTTTGTATTCCAGGATGAATCCCACCAGGGCCCTAACCCAGGATATGGTATTCCCACTTTACATCTAACAAGAATAGGGGCAGGTGATTTAGAGGTACCCCTTAGCTCCTTGAAGGAGGACACCTTCATTGGTGTCATCATCCTGGCTGAGTGGCCTAGAGTAAACTCTGACAATGGTATTCCCTAAATCTGTTTGTCCCTTAAATTTTATGGAGAGACTCTCAACCATGCCGTTACCAACTGCAAGGTGTTAATACAACTTGATATGGTGAAGCACAGGGAATTAGTAAAACAGGAAAATACTGCAGCAGAAAGCCATGCAACTATTAATATGTTTCAAATGTTGGGAGTAAGACCTTTCTTACAAAAGAAAATCTGGAGACAGTAGAGATTTTGACCCCCCATTCAAAGTCAAACACTCTCTCCTTATATTTTTTGATGTATATGACATGCTGCTTTGAACTGGGTTTTATGGTGCTGTCCTTTGTCTCACGTATGTCATGATAAAATGTGACATGACTGTCAGTTTCGTTAAGTCAACAGGAATAAACAAATATTCACATGGTTTGAATCTTTTTCTAACCCGGTAAATATTAGCCTATGGGCATATCCATCCTTGAGTAATACAAAAGAGCAGCTCATGCTTCATGGGGCACTCAAAAAAAACATTTGAAAGAAAGTCCTGCTCAAATTCACAACTTAACATTTTTGTCCCTTGTCCAAGTTTGAATGAATGATAGCCATAATTTTTTCCCAGCTAGAAATGGTGATGCATCTTAGTGGTTTATGACTTCAGTTGAACATAAAGTAGAAAGAACAGATTTGTTCTGAAGAAAAAAAGACTCTCGCCTGTAAATATTTTTGTAAAAGAAATAGCAAGATATGCAGATAAAATGTTTTCTCATTACAGAGCCAGATTCACTGCAAGAAAAAGTTTGCTCACTAGCTGAAAAGGAATTTTCTGACAGTTTTTACCACAGGAGTCTTAAATCTGGCTACAAACTGAATGATCCTCTACTTCAGTCAAACCTGTCAGAAAGGACAGAGGTTCAAATGTCTTCTACGCTTTCAAATAGATACTTTCCATACTTTGTCTCTGCTGTCAAAAAAAAAAAAAAAAAAAAAGGTGAGATTATACTGTAATACTTACATTAGCTACCTTGCTGAAAGTCCTCAGGGAGGCCAGGTGCTGCAGTTTTAAATGAGATAAACAAGCAGTGAGGAGAAGTGTTGACACCAGCTATATCACAGAGAAGACTGCAGATGTGTGACCTTCACTGTGATTTCATGGTGAGCTGACAATGGCCAGTTACCTCATCATATCTCTACTATTTCCTCCCTCTGGAAAAAGGGACAGAGCACTGGTCAGTCTGAGACAGGACAGATTTTCAGTGAGGCACTCTGTGCCCTGGCAGACAGGGATCTAAGGCTCGAGAGAGTGGGAGAAGTCAGACTGCAGTTAGTACCAAAGCAGTTATCCAAAATGTGAAGACAGCTATGCCCAGGCCTTACTTTCCTTACCCCTCTTCTGAGCCTTTCATTAACTCCCTGAAATACAGTTGGTCCCGCTGGTTGAGGGGAGTACAGTCCAGGCTTTATTTCACTTTTATGAGTGAAAGACACTTTGATAGTTTTGTTCCTGCACTTTTTTGCAGACTTCTAGCTATCTCAAGCAGTATTTTAAAAGGCACATTTCTGAGACACATTGAAAACTGAAAACATAACCTGCCTGAAAGTCAATTTTTGCTTTTGGGGACTGTCGCTCCAAAAGTTAGGAGTCAGAGCAGCTGGTTCATTTATAGCCTTATGTATGTTCCATTTTCACTGTTCTGAAAATATGACTTAGTATGTATATGCTCTATACCTTTTCTTCTAAAGTGTCAGCCTTTTAAAATGGATAAAGTACAAAGTCACACTGTAAATTTCATTACCACAAATACAGAGAAATGGTCAAATGTACTCAGATTTAATAAGTGTGAAATAGAGAAGAGGATAGACATTTAGGAATATAATCAGGACTCTTTTTGAGTGGGTATTAAAGTCTAGACTGAGAATTACTTGTTGGTGTCACCGATAAAAAGGATAATTTTTGACTCCTGAATTTAAGACATAAAGGATGTTGTAGAATTTTATTAATTTTCTTGGAATAAGGTACAATAATATATTAGCCTAGTTTGAAGTTTCTGCTGCTGTGAAATTCTTTCCAGCTATTGCCCTGCATAAAAATACTTAAAATCTACAAGCAAAATTCACAGTGTGCAATTTGGCACAGTGTGTCTGGCTGTAATCTTTCTTGTGCATTTGTATTGATTTACCATAAACATGCTATTCAACATGTTCATCCACAGTATTTGATTATTCTTCCTCTATGGCAAAGTGATTGTGCAGAATCAGGTACAAAATTTGCTTATAACTCTTAAGTTTTGGTAGCATGGAGGCTGCAGGTGTGGTCTCTGTGGAAGGATGTCAGTCACAGTCAGCTTCAAATGCGGGAAGTGAGCAAGTGACTGGGTGGGAGCATACCCATTACCCAAATATCACTTTCTGGGGTCCACAAAACTGCCCAGATATCTGTGGGACAAGCTTTATCCAGCGCCTTAGTCAGATAAGCGTTTCACCGCTCGGGAGCAGAGCTAACTCTTTTTGCTTATCTATGTACCTAGGTTTTGCCTCTGCAGTTTGAAGCAGAGTACTCAATGTTAAATGAAGCAGGTAGAGGCAAAGAAGAAAGAACGGACTTCTGATAGCATTACCCAGACTTTTATTGCTTCTTCAGGATACGGGCTATCAGAAGGACCTCGAGGGGTTCGTTACACGGAGTTTTATAGGGAAAGGGAAGAGGTGGTCATAAGCTTAGGGTCCAGGTTTCTTATCAAATCACAGATTGACATGGGATGACAGTTTTCCAATGAGTTCTGGGCAAAGGCGGAACACAGTTGCATTAACCTATGAACATTACAGAACAGCAGAATTTTCTAGTAACTTTTGAATAGTAATACAGTGTGATGAATATTAAAATAACAGAGGTGGAACCAAATCTATGATTGACAGGGTTAAAATGTGTCAAAGAGGGAATTCCCCTTAAGCATGCTGCCTCCATCTTTCTCAGCTTCACTATCCTGGGAAGGAAAATCTGCCCAAGTTATTTCTCCAGCTCTCATGGAGGCAGCTGGTTGGTCCACTGCCACACCCAAAGCCAGCTCTCCACACTTAGGAATACGTAATTGCATTGTCGTTGTTTAAAATACAGACGCAAACATGAGGATTGAAAGTAATGACAGCAAAGGGGATTCAAATGAACTTCCTATCCATGCAAAGTATTTTTGATCATAAAATTTGGATAATACATTTATATGCATAAATAAAGTCACATGAAAAACAAACTAGCAATTTTCTTCCTTTCTGGGATGGTGAAATAGTTCCCTTAAAGACAAAACAAAATTTCAAACACCTCGCTGTGTTGTTCCAACTTAATTACACACGGAGAATTCTTATTTGAATCAACTAACCTTTTAAAAATAAGAAACAATAACTAACTCTTTAAAATTATAAAAGTGGTTCTTCTCTTCCACCACAAAAAAAAATGGGTTTGTGGGTTAAGAAAAGCCTACTCTACTATTTTGTAATTCTTTGAATAACTATTATTATATTTATATCTAATTTTTCAAGTTTCAATGAAGCGACATTTAGAAAACATTTTCCCCTTCTCCCAAATTTCTTTGCTTTTCAACACATTGAAGTAGTTATCAAATCACCATCTCAATTCACATAAAACCATGCTTCCAGAAGTACAACCCCAAAGCAGTTAAAAGGATCTATAATTTTTCTCAATTTGTCATGCTGCTTCTAATTTTAATTCTTAGAAACAACAATGCAATTAACAGTACCCGTCCCTGCATTTAGAAAGAAGGAGCATCAAGTTAATTTCATGTATTAATATTTAACTTTCTGAGCTGTGTATGGTCAGATAAAGTCAGCTGCAGTTTTCACGAGGGTCAGGTAAATGTAACATGGAAACCAGCAAAATGCACATTACTGGCCATGAACCTGCTCTCCTTGCCACTTCTCCCAAACTGGCTGTACCTGCTTCTTCTGTGGGCACTGGTGCAATCCAATGGTCATTGCATTGAATAAAGGAGAATAAGGTCTTGGTTTTGGAACTTATTTGATCAACAGGTAATTCTGACATGGGTGTATCTCTAACATTTTATGAAAAATTTCACCCTTGGCAAGTAATTCCAGTTCCAGCCTTTTTTATTTCATTAAAATATATACCTGTGTAAAAATCCACAAATGAAACTTTTCTAATGCCAATGTTTTGTCAAAAATTGTGGTCCAGTTCTAGTTCTGCCAGTATAATGTAGAGTGAAAAAATAGCTTTTTTCCTTAAAATCTGTAATCCTTAAACATGAGCTCTGCTACTGATCTTTCCTTATTGTCTTGTACTTCAATAACAAGATATTTCCCTTAAAAAATAAAAGAAGTTCCACACAAAAATCTTGATTGCTTTAAAATGCTTTTTAAAAAATCATTAGAACAATTGCTAGAAAATGTTAAATACCAGGAATGAAAAGAAACAAGGATGACAGACAGGAGTGGCTACTCACTGTTTATGCAATGACAAAGCTTTTGTTTCCACTTCATAAGCTCAAGATAATTTCCATACAAATAATATAGTAAATCTTCTATTTTTCTTTCATTATAATAAATAGAAACTATAATCACTTCAAGCAGATGATAAGTGACTCTGTCAAATCACATTTGTTTTAATCAGTTGTTATTTTAGGAGGTTTCTTGATCCCAACCTTTTTTTTTTGCAGGTAATAATCTTTTTTAATTTGCACATCACTGCTTTCATACTTGATGGCCTCAGTTAATGCTCACTAAAACAGATAAATTGATTCTGCCGTGTTGCTCCAATAGTGACAGTTTTTCCTTGTCCTACACATATGAGTATTTTGTCTCAATTCTATACATTAACTGACCATAGAAGCACTTGCACAGCCCAAACCTAATTTGTACAGCTCAGATAAGTGCAGCTGCTGGTGCAGAAACACGAGTGTGAGCAGAGTACTTAAATGAAGCACGCCACAATATCTGAGATGTCATTTCTTCAATATTGATCAAGCTAAAGAACTGTCATTGGATTAAAACATAACTGGGGAACTTCAAGGAGACTTTTGAAACCAAAAAGAAATCCGTTTGAAAAGAAGCATGAAGTATGAAAATTTGTAACTGTGGAAAAAGATCTTGGAGCACAAACGAGGAGGGATGCAGCACCCTCGAAGTCACTGTGCAGAGCCAGGCGGAGCAGTGTCCCAGTGGAACGCTGGCAGCATCCAGGGCGGGGGTGCTATGTAAGAGGGGCAGCATGCGGGGACACAGGCCCGGGTGTGCCTGTGGAGGGGGCTTTGGTAGGGAGCAGAGAGCGGGAGCACTCACTCCTCCGAGCAAGCCAGACAAAAAGGCACGCACTCGATAGGGTGGGGATGTTCGTTGCCCACTCTGCCAATGATGGAGCAAAACAAGAGATCCTTAGAACATTTTGGTGTTAGCTTTCAAGGTTGCTATAGAAATTTGTAGTGTTTCCAATAGCTTGCAAGTACTCTGTGTTTTCATTTGTCTGCTGTACTGCTGATACAGACCCTGAATATATAGTTCACTGGTTGCTGGATAATTGCATGTCATTGATGACTCAATAAACCACTTTGATCATGGTTTGATTTAAGTTGCATGAACTAAGCATTGTTTTCCTGCAACAGCTGGTGTCTTCCTGTCTGTTCTGAACAAGCAAGGAAATGTGGAAGGTGACTCTTCTTAAGCAGAATACTGATATTTACAATTTAAGACTGCCTTCCATTCATTATGAAGATCTTACGAATTATATTTTTAAAACTGAAACACTAAAAATGTATCTTTAAAAACCTTGCTGAAGCACAGAAATAGGAGGAACTAATTAGATCAGTAATTTTATCATAAATTGTGAAATATATTAATCCCATCAACTCCTCTTCAGTGAATGAACCACAAAACAAGTAATTTACAATAAATCTACATAATCAGTGAGATATATTGCAAGTCAGCAAGGTTTGTGCTTTGAGGTTTTTTGACCAACCAGTGTTCAAACCGACATTCTCAACACTCATAGTCTGTTATGGAAACTTCTTCAGCCTTCCTTCTGAATGAAGAAGTGGCCAGTTACTACTGTCCTCCTTACACAAGCAGCCTTGGCTGATGTGGGCTGTGCATGAACATGCTGGACATAGTTTGAATTCTTACTGTCCATAGAAATTATTTCTTTCTTTATTTGACAGCCAGGTAAAAAACAATTAATTAATGTTTCAGGTAGATTAGAAACTTCTTTATAATTTTCCAATATAAAATGCTTACTTGGTTTCAATGTTAAGTGTAAATAAATAATAGTTCATAAAACCTGAGATGAAATGCATAATCTCATTTTTCTTAGTTTAGGATGCACGCTACATCATATATATTATGTTTGAGACTTGAATTAAAATCTTTTCTCTGTATAATTTAGAGAAAGTGATTCTGCCAAGGGGATCTTACTGAGATATTTTCCATATAAAGTAGTTCAATGTAACTGCTTAAACATTCACTGGACAAGACAGAAAGACTGTTTCAGACAGTACAGTATGGGTATTAGCAAGCTCACCTCGGGGGTAGGACCCCAAGCTGGAGCACATCTTGGTCATGGTTCTTCATTACTTATATCCAGATCACTAGACAACAAATATTCATTCATGGATATTACCTACACTGATGTACTGAAAATATAGCTGCAAAATACTGCTTCTATACAGTTTAAAGAGCCTCTATTGTGATGGTTTTATTCTTGTAGATACCTATGAATAACTGACGTAATTTGAAAGTATTGTTGCAACAATATTGTACTGTGTAGATATTATTTTTATTTTATAAATATACATTTTAGGAAGTTCTTTGCAAATTGCCAGTCCTGATAGGCCAGTCCTCATGCTTCAGTCTGTCACAGTCTTTTAAATTTAACAGAACTGAAAACTAAGTCATTCAGGAAGCTTGATTGCAAAGGCAGTGGGTTCAGGACTATAACCTCAGTCCCTCAGCTCTTCTGTTTTATTACATTGTTCCTGTACAAGAAAAGTAAAATTAATGAAAGCTCTTAAGTTCATGGGATATTGACCTCACTTTATAAATCCAGCATGAGCAGAAAAGATGAATAAAGTGAAGATATTGGAATGCTTAAGAAAATTCTCCTCTATGCATCCTCAGTTATATACTTGTTTAGCCAAATCTGCCATCATGTAAAGGCAGCAGAGTGCAAGCATATTAAAGGAATGACTCATAACATGAAAAAATTTAGCCTAGCTGCACATTTTGGGAGATCAGGATACAGAGAGTCAGAGAGAATGAACCAACATACAAGAGGTCTAAAATGTGAAATGACAAAATTATGCTTGTCCAGTCATATGTGCAGTAAAATGAGATTTTGAGTATGACCAACTCCAAAACTATCCTGCAAAACATTATAAAGTATTGAAGAACAATAAATAATGAGCTATTCAAAGTCACAAAGGACATTTCCCCTGCCTGGTATTTCCTAATGGCCAGATATTGCACTGATACAATCCTGGAATAAGACATTAATTAATACATCTCAAGACACACAAAAAAAATTTATTTCATAAATAAAAAAAATTCAGAAATGAAGTGCATGTGAAAATTGAAGGCTGAAATAGAAAACTATTCAGATTCATGGTAGATGTAATTCTACACCAAAGGCCATGTCAAGGTCAAAAGCCTCCTTAAGCAGTGCTGAAGTTATACCTTTACAGTTGGGAATGGAGGGACTCTATCTTGAAGTAATTCCAGGATTTGGAGTTTGTGGTGAATAATTAAGTCTGACCTTAAATTGTAAATTTTCAACCAAGACCTTAACACAAGTCACCAGTAAATGAATAAGAAACTAGTTAGTAGCCAAATAGATGAGACATTACTCCCTTATATGAAGAGGGTGAGATACATATTGGAATATTGTATCCTGTCATTATTTTAAAAATATTGAAAAGTAGTGGAAAATTCAGAAGAAATTGAAAAGTATATGTGAGGACTTCACAAATTTAACAGCAAAAGACAGTTTGTTCTCTTATCAAACAAAATGTTTCTTAGTGCTATATATAGACACACAAAAGTTTCATCTCAGAAAGACAAGATCAGACCAATTCAAGCAATTCAAGCTAGAAGTGAGCAATAGTATTTCAATGCTAAACATGATTCACCACTGACATGAACAACAGCAGAAGATTTTGCATTTGTCAGGCATTAAAACAGGTTTTTTCCTAAATTTCCTAAATGGAATTTTTGATTTCTTATTTAAAATCTTTTCTACTTCAGTTTCAAATGAAGCATTTTTCCTTATTTCACTGTTCAATATTTTCTAAATATTTCTGTCAATTAATAAATAAAACCATTATAAAAACTGAATTATTTAATTTATTAAAAACTAAAAATATATATTAATTTTCCTAGATACTTGTCCATCTTCTATGCAGATCTCTATCACTTACATAATTTTACAGAAATGTGGTTTTTGCACCTAGGTTTAGTGTTGGAGTAATTAATGTGAATATCTGTGTTGACTTTAGCCATGACACAGAGATTTTAATGTGAAATACATAGGCCATAGATTTCTGCAAATATAAAATACAGGTTCTTTCTATACCCAACAGGCTTCATTTCATAATACACTCAAATGCTCATGAAACCTGGGGACTCCACATCCCATCATATCATTAATAACTTCTGTTTCCTGCCTTCAAAATAATGACATGTAATAAATTTAAGATCTTGACAGTTTGATAGCCACACCCCCAACCTCCACATTTTGTATTTCTGCACATACTTACCTAGATATAAGCAAACTACATTTTTGCAGTTTGTTTATCCATGCTAGAGATCTTAGGATTGACTTATGCAGGTTTTATTTTAACTTTATTAATTGCTCTTTGGAGGAAGCAGGGACATCAATAAATGAGTGATTGCTGTTGTAACAGGAAGAGATAATCTGTTATTAGTCACAAAGTTTGGCAGGATAACAGAGAAAACTCCTAAAACAAAATCAGTTTAGCAAGGCTTCTTTACACTTGCTTACCACAGCACTTACTCCAGAAGCCAAAGAATTTAAATACATCTATAAAGGCTGTATTAATTAAATTTTAAAAATCAGGTTTGTAAGTACAAGTTGAAGAAACTAAGCAGAAAGGAACTTAATAGGATGGTGCCAGTACACAATCATCATGCCTCCTCAGCAAAAGGATGGAATGATTCATTTTGTTGGGACCAAACCTATGGTAAAAGTACTTTGTATTAGCATTTTGTGTCTCTCTAATGTAGATGCAAAACAATTTGACTTTCTTAAGTCTCATTAAGCTCAAGAACCTGTTACAGATAAAATGTCAAGCAAAGAACTTACCTTTAGTGTAATTTTAAAAATTCTTAAAGCACAACTCAAATGCAACCAACAATTATTACTCTTAGTCCAGTTAGAGAGGTAGGAAGACACCTGAAATGAGAAAGGAGTTGCTCAGTGGTATTACACTCAAGAGCTGTTATCCAACAAGATCTTCCATTATATACCTCTCTTTCCTTGGTGTTATCTCCACCCTTCCACTGCTCCTTGGTCTTAAGGTCAACAGATTTGATCAAGAGGAAAAATGTTTGGAAATATGGCAGAACCCTGAGGTCTTCCAGCAGGAGGAGTGTGATGATATTGCCAGAGGCACATGATGTTGCTATTGACTGTTTTCCCCTTCTCCTCACTCTGGTGTCCATCTGGGCACAATCTTCTAAGGGGCTTTAACACATTTTAGATCTTGATCTTTTTTATTGGTCCATAAATTCATGTTACAAACAATTTTCCTTTATAAGGCACATTGTATATGTTAGACTATTATTATTCACCCTTTTTGTTACCCAAAAATTATCTTTGTTCAGCTTCTAACTTTGTATTTCCTTTAGTAACTGTCCACTGGTGGATATTGATGGAGCCCCTGTTTATCAGCTTCTGTTCACACCTACAAGGTCTCTGCTGTCAGCCCTAACCTGTAAGTCCTTTACACCTCAACATCATCATACTGCAGAAATAATTCACTCTTGCAGAGCACAACTACTATCTGCTAGCTCCAACACTGTTGATGATAATTATTCCATACAGTTATACAAAGGTAAATAGAACTGAAACTAGATAACAGCCACCTGGTCATTAAACAATTATTGTTACAGCTAAGTAAGCTATGTAGCAGTGACCCAACCAGCTGCCTCCATGAGAACTAGAGAAATAACTTGGGCAGATTTCCCTTCCCAGGATAGCAAATCTGAGGAAGATGGAGGCAGCATGCTTGGGGGAAATTCCCTCTCTGCCAGGTTTTAACCCTGTCAATCAAAGATTCTGTTCCACCTCTGTTATTTTAATATTCATCACTTTGTTTTACTATTCAGCAGTTGCTGGAAACTTCTACCTTTCTGTAACACTAATTGGTTAATGCAAATATGTTCCGCTTTTGCCCAGAACTCATTGGAAAACTGTCATCCCATGTCAGTCTGTGATTTGATGAGACCCCTGGACCCTATCCCTCTGACCACCCCTTTCGTTTCCCCTTAAAACTCTGTGTAACCACCCCCTCGAGGTCTTTCTGATAGCTCACATCCTCACGAGAGGAGAATAAAACCTGGGTACTGCTATCAGGAGTCCGTTCTCTCTTCTTTACTTCTACCTGCTTTATTAATAACGACTGCTCTGCCTTACACTGCGAAGGCAATACCTAGTATATAGATAGACAAAGAAAAACCGCTCCTCTGCAGCCGTCTATCTGACCAAGGGCGCTGGATAAATTGTCCCACAGAACCCCGGACAGTTTTACAGTCCCCGAAAAGCGTTAAACTAAACCTAGACTCCCAGAGAAAACATACCAGACAAAACAAGCCTGACAGCCACAAGCGTGCTGATGCCTGTGCTGCTCACTGACTACAGAGTTAATGCTCTGATAGAAGGGACGTTGGTTCTGTCATACACAAACACACACATAACGCTCTCACATATGGACTCAAAACAAAGCTTGTCTTAGAGGAAAAAATGACATGCAGCTATTCTTCATTAAAAAATATTTTATATATATATAATGTTAAGGACATTCTAGCAACTTATCTAAAGCCATGTGTTGTGGTGTGCTCTGGCTAGTTTCCGTTTATCTCATGGCCAGGCTCTGCTATCTCCCCTCCCTCCNTCCCCCCGCCCCGTCATGTCTGTATTTCTGTAACTGTAACACGCTGTGTCAGTGCTTCCCCAGCAGGACCCCGGTGCCGAACAAACCATCTGGGAAAGCCCCTCCGCTTGTCTGTCCTTCTTCAGTGCACCTGTACCATCGGTGAGTTGGGTGAAACCTTGCAGGAGCTTCGCCAGCCCTCCCATGCCTTCGGAGCAGCCCAGCAGCCCCTGGAACTGTGAGCGGATTCCCGGTGCCCCTACCAACAGCATCGTGGCAGCCATGGTTTGGGGTTATTAAAAAGTAGCATAGAAAGCAAACATTTTTGTGATCAAAACCCCTTATTTGATTTAGGGATCATACCAACATTTTAATTGAACAGTTCTGAAGCTGCTAATAATATCTCATTTAAATGATGCCAAAGAATTTGAATATACCTATTAAAGAGTGCACTGGCATTAATTAAATATGAAGATCCCATTGGTAAGTACAAGTTTAAGAAACTAAGCAGAAAGAAACTGAACAGCAGAAAGAAACTGAACTGTGCTGCTACACAGTCATCACACCTCCTCAGCAAAAGGATAAAATAAATTATTTTTTTGGACTACAGGGACCCTTTTAATATTTTTCCTGTAGGAAATGGATTTGTAACAAAATTGAAATTTCTTACAAGTGTAAGAACATTTGGTGCATCCTGTAGGTGTGAATGTCAATAAAGCCCCAGTCAATGCAAATCTTTCCAGTTATAAACTAGATTTTCACCATGGTCGAAGCTCCTTCATCCGTTCTCATAACTGAGAGCTAATACTTGTTCTTCCTAAGCTATTGAGAACCACCATATTCACTGTTTAAGGGAATTTTGCCCTTGAGTTGAAAAAATCCTATCTGCTAGATCATTCAAAGTTCTCCTATTTATTGGCAAATGCTAAATAGAAGGCAAAACACCTGACTAGTCCTTGGCTAATTGTGCTTCTCCATGGAAAATCTAACTTTCATCTGGGTTCTTAAAATACCGGCAACTGTTTCTCACAACATGGGCTCCCACCTGCACAACATCTCTATAGGTTTCCTGCAGTCTTGAGGCTAAAAGAAAAGGGTTTTAGCCATTTCTGCTTCCCTGAGGAAACAGCAGATCTTCTACTCTGTAGACAATAAGGAAGGGATCCGGGATTTTGACTTTTAGCTTAAATTTACACAGGCTAAACCCTCTGTTCTGCTACAGACACAATATAATATGTAAAAAACCCTCAGAATAAGCTAGGAGAAAAAATCTGCAAATACTTTACCATCTCCTGGGAACCAGTATAATCTCTCTGCTCTAAAAATTTATGAAGTGAGTTTGCAAGAATATTTGGGATATGCATGCAATCAATTGAATCTTGCTTAAGTAAAGCTGTTGGTAGAATGTCCTGCAGCTAACATGGCTTTTCCATTACTAAAATTTTTTTCGAGTGATGACAAGAGAAACTTGCAGAATCAGAATTTCAATAACCTCCTCCATATGTCTCAACAGAAAAGAACTAGAACCAGAAGGAAATTAAAATTCATAGTGTTTCCTGTCTTTACTTCAATATTTGCAACCAGAAAAAGGCATTACAAAACAGGGTACAAAACTTTTCCTGCATGCTGTTCTTGACATTTACAAAGTTTACATGAATCTGCGCAGGATGAGCCAAAAGCCTGCAGATCGGAAAGTTCAAGGCAGATGCTAATGCAAGGATGGCAGCCACGTGTTGCCATACTGAGCCTCTGCAGAGGTCTCTGCAGGAACAGCCTTGCAAAGGGCAAATGATGGAGTGAATACGGGTCTGCAAGAAACTGCACTAATAAAGTAGTGGTGAAGGCTGGGACTACAAGCCAGGATGGCATACATTCTGTTAGACAGGCAAGGTACTAAACAATGGGAAAAAAATTGATTGCCTGATAGCAAAAAGGCTTAGCTGTAGTCTTTTCAATACTGTGCCAAATAAAGTATTAATTTTAGCCAGTCAAGACAGGGACTTTTCACTTTTCTTTAAAATTTAGACTAACAAGAGGAACAACTAGTCTGCTTTTAGTAATCAATGAGAGAATAATGCACAACCACCCTCACCTTTTTTTTGAGACAGTCTGGGCGTGTTCAGCAGAGTTGTCTGGTTTTTAGGGTATCAGTAAAATCCTATCACACATATTCCTAAACTTGAATCACATTTTTAAAATACACTGAGAATTAGTCACAAGTAAATACACTCTACATCCTTATTTAAAAGGTTGGATTTTAGAAATTAACCTCTGATCAACTGGTCTCAGTCATACATAAACACATATGTATTCATAACAAAGCTATATCTTCAGGGGAAAAAAATACATGCGGTTCTTCATCTTAAAAAGATACCTTACATATACAATATTAAATCATCCCAATACTTTATCCAAAGCCATGACTTAAGGTTGTTTATTTTTTAAAAATAAAAAATAAACATCATTGCTATGTCCAAAAACCTTTATTTGATTTAAGGATCATATCAACATTCTAATTAAATGACACTGAAGCAACTAATAATATCTCACTAAAACAATACTATAAAAGTTGAGTCTGCTGGGGATAAAGATGCATTTGGATTATATGAAATCCCATCTCTCTGTCTGTTTTCCAAGGCTTTAGAAAAGATTTGGTAGTGTTCACAGACCAGGAAAACAAGTTTCTGTACTTGACGTTAAACATATGTCATTGTAACAGCACAAAAAGTTCAAGGTGAACCTTTCACAGTGATCACTTCCTTGATAGCATGGTTAAAAAAAATCTTGTCATCTCTAAGAAGAATTGGTAACATTCTCAAATCACTCAGTATCACCAGAATCCTTGGGTTTTGCTCAGCTGTCTTGAAAGCAATCTATCCTCTCCAACCCTTCAATTGCCCTGTCTGGAAGTTCACTACCAAGTTTAAATTCAAATTAAACAAAACTATTTCTTTTTAATAAATATGGTAAGGAAGGCACAGGCACCCCCACAGATTATTCATTTGATTTCCATCTCATTCTGCCCTTATTCTGAAATTCTGGGGGCTAGTTCTGAAACACTGTGTTCAATTGTGTTATGGTAAGTATGGAATGTGGATTTGTGTTTTTTTCATTATGAAGTCAACAAAACTATACTTATCTAGATACTCTTATGACATACCTCAAAGTAATCCATGAAGACTTGGTTGATGAAAAATATTGAAAAGTATTGATGATTCATGAAAAATTATGGGAGTTCTTAAAAATACTGTCATTTTGGTATGTGCTTTTATTCTAAAGTGAATTTTTAAAACAACCTCCCCCCCCGCAAAAAGGCAGGTCTTTCCAAGAGAATCACAAGTAACAGAGTACACATTTCAATATAACATGTTCTTCTTTTTGTTTTTAGTTTGGGGTTTCTTTTAGTAATTGTTTATAGGGGGCAATAGGTGTTAAAGTTCTTTCACATATCAGTTAAATCATAGGTAAGTTAAAGAGAGCACAGCTCTATTACACAAGCTGGAGAAAGTGTTTGATGTCTGCCAATTTTTATATAAGCCATCAGAAATGCCCATCAAAAATTATTATATTCTTAGGCTTGCAATTGGCTGAAACAGTTCTTAAAATCAGAAAGAAATGCTCTATTTCAGAGTAGAGGGACATAAGTCCTAGTGGCTTGAACTTTTAAATGCCTACTTTCAATAACCTCCTTCACTATTCTCCAATCAGTTTTTATGAGCTGAGCAAAATAATGCCAGACTCAGCCCTTAAATAAGAGCTGTGGTCTAAGAATTGTTTTCCTTTAACCCTGAAATACAGTCTACCTAATTATGATCATCACTGTGCCTTTTCCTTTCAAAGAAAATATTGACCTTTCTTGTAGCTGACACTGGAGGAGCTTGGGTGCCTGTAGTGGCAGCCCTGGGGCACATAGCATTCAAAGGCCCACAGATTAGAATTCACTGAGGGATTAAAAAAAAAGAGCAAAATTAAACATGAAAAGCAGAGATCTGCCCAAAGTCTCGACAATGCTGCATTCACACTGTGATGTGGGAGACCCAGCCACGGGTGACAGAACCTAACCTTGGTCCCCGACAATAGCTGGTTTATAATAGGGGTGATGCCCTCAATCTCGGAGGAAGGGATTTATGTAGCATCACTCACAAGCACTCTCTGGGAGCAAGTGTGCTGTACTACTCTGATCTTGCAGACAAGTAAAATCTCCTGCGAAGGTAAGACTAGCTTGAACAATCTAGTTAAATGTGTATAAGGCTAGGAAGCAGAATTAAGGGAGAGAGAATGGCAGTCCAGAATGAAGTGGTCAGAAAATGAATGGTGCTAAGGAGATCAGTGAAATCCTCCATGCTTTGAAAAGAACCTTGCCTAAATATCCCTTCCAAACCCTCTAAAACCAGAAATACGACTATTTTAAAAAAAAAAAAAAAAAAAAAAAAAAAATTAAGGAAGAAGGAGTGNNNAAAAGTTAGGCAGATAGCAGTAGTTTCAAAGGAGGTCCTCCATTTCATTTCTTTTAATGTTATCTATACTCTGCTGGGGGATTTTTCTAAATCAAGTTCACAGAGGAAAAAAACCACAGATATTAATTTAATTAAAGCAATTCTTCCATCTTCTTCCTTCCAAAAGTGAAAAGTTTTAGGCATCTCTTTAGAGGAAAATGTCATTCTGTGCCAGCAGTCTAAAAATTTTTGAAGTGTTTGCTTTTTACTCTGTAGAGATCTCTTAGACACTGGAGTATCTGCAATGAATAAACTAAAAAATGTTTTAACATCAGCTCAGTTACGTTGTTCACACCCTGACCAACAAATATCCATGCAGTCACAAAGACCTGACGTTCCACACTTGGAGAATTGGAATGAGCAGCTGGATACAGTGGAACACAATGTTCAAGGCCAAGTGGGATGGGGCTTTGAACAACCTGGTCTAGTCAAGGGTGTCCCAGCCTATGGCAGGGTGGCTGGAACTAGGTGATGTTTAAGGTCCCTTCCATCCTAAACCATTCTATGATTGTCTTAAGTTATTAATACTGATGGGTTTGTGTAATGAAATCTACAGAGTAGAAATAAAACCTAGGAGACAATTTACAACACAGATCAGCTTCTTCATCTGATGCAAATCACTCTAGCGCCAGAGTCACCAATGCTTTCAAATAATTTTGCACCAGATGTTAAGTTGATAATGCTTATTCTGATATATAAAGTAACAGTTTCTTTTGAGAGCTTACTCTGATAGATCTGAATTCTGATAGCAGGTGGAAAGTACCACTGAACTGAGAGCTTACTTGATAAGCTCTGATCTGGTCAAGTTACAGTGCATGGTCAAAGACAAGATATAAAATAACTTGAAGTTGTAATATTCTAAAATGAATTCTTCTCCTAGTATTTTTAGAGGATTTGCATGTAGAAAAACTATGCATCCTTTTTAGGTATTTTGATGATGATTTAAACCAAGTAGCTCCATTTTTAACTACAGTACAAATCCTAGGTAAAAATAAGGCAAAGAGTTTTCCTGTTAATTCCACATCTGTTCCTGGTTTTCTTATTTAACCTTAGAATTTAAAGTGTTTTTATATTTGGTTTTTATGATTAAGAAAACATTTTCTTTAAAAAAAATAACAAGATAATCAATTCTTATATTCAGTTCTCTTCAATCTTAGAACCTCTAATACATTTTTGCTATCTTCACCAGTTATGCTTGCTTTACTTCAGGATAGAGTTTAATTAAATACTGACAATATTTGCTGTAAAAATATTCCATAATTTCTGTGATGGCTAAAATAAGATTATAGTCATTCAACCTGTATTTCAGTGAAATGTTTAATTATCTCTGTACAAAACAGGTGAAATCATAAAACATACTTTCTAAAGGAGATAACAAGCTTTAATTCAGGATATTTACAACCAAGAGGAATTCTATTAAGTGCAGATGTTAATTTACCATAACAAGACAGGTCTACTGCTAACTACTCCTTCTTTTGAAAAGAAAAACATTCAAAATAATTATTTTAACTGCAGGTGTTGGTAATGGCTCAGCAGGAACAAAAGTATTTAAAACCCATCCTATCTTTCAGCTGTGTTTACAACCACAGCTTTATTCATTCCAACAATAGATAAAACATTACTGAAAGCTTGTTTACATCCTCGTCAACAGCAGAAAGGCATAATTTGGGGCCCACAGGCCTGAAGTGTGCTTATTGTTCTGACTCAAAGCCTTTCAAATATTCTGATTGAAATGACCATAGCCAAAAACCTATGGACAGAGAAAGAAATTATTTTCTGTTTGTTTTCTAGCTCTTTATATTATCCACTCATTTATATTGTGTTCTGAAACCGTAAAAATTATCAATTCTAATTCATTGAATTTTATGCTGGGTTTGGCTTCAATTTTATTCTGATTAACACAAAAATGAATTTGTTAGTCTCATGCTTCTCCTACCTGAGTGCTAGCTGGAAAATACACAGAATCATTTGGACCAGGTCATCATAACTGAAAGATTTCCCTGAGGAGGCAACAAAGAACTTGTAAAAAGAAAATTTTT
The DNA here is from genome assembly GCA_013400735.1 of Pomatostomus ruficeps. Lineage (NCBI taxonomy): Eukaryota > Metazoa > Chordata > Aves > Passeriformes > Timaliidae > Pomatostomus > Pomatostomus ruficeps. The sequence goes on from VYZT01000092.1 coordinate 56,821, forward strand.
TTCATTTTTTTTCCTGAAAAAAAAAATATGAAACCTTAATAACATTCTTTAAATTATTTGCTATAAAAATTTACCATTTGTAATGTAAAGATTAATTCTCATATGAAGTAAAATTTTTAACCTGGAAAGTGTTTTCTAATTAGAAAATGTATTTCTGCACAATTTTAGATTGTCATGCCAATCGAAGTAGCAATCTACTTAATCATTACACCCAATGATGAAAGAATGGTTATAAATCTAAATTTAAATGTTTAAGAAGGTTAGGAAATACACTTACAATATTATTTGCATATTGCCTTACTTTTCCTTCCTAAGAAAATGGACTATTGCTTAAAGTAAGATTCAAGATTCAAGAGCCATGCAATAGTTATAGAAAATTTTGAGATTAAAAACAAGGGTTTTTTTTATCAGATTATTCTTGATTATTAGAGGCTTCAGAAAATGGGGTTGATAATTGCTCATATATGCATATCCCTCCTTAAAAGGTATGAGGTTTATCTGAGCATACTATAAAACATGCTAAAAAAGCACTCACAGTGGGGCAAACCAAAATCAACAATTTGAAGGCAAGAACTATCAAATTTTTTCCTGATCTCAGTTTACCATAGATCTCAAGCCATCCAATTCCAACTAATGGATCCACTTTGATGCTGACAGAATTGTAAAAGTTAAAGACTGTCCTCCAATAACATTACATCAGCTATAAAAAATAGTAATGTACAAAAGTATAATTTCATGCTAAATAATAAATTGAAAAATAACCAAATTATTCCATTGACAAGATCTATAAAGAAAACACCTTGTACTTTCTAGCTCTGGTTAAAGAAACATGAACTCAGAGAATTTATCTCATATACCTTCTTTTTCTTTTGTGTACTTCCATATCATGGTCTGACCTCTTTATGTGCTTTCCTAGTCCCAAAGTTACAAATAAAATAGATTTGAATGAAGCAATTGCCATAACTATGAGAACCCAGAGATTTACTTGTATTTCTGAACCTTCAATGACAGGTCTGCCATAGTCACACAGCATTTCTAAGTATTTTTCTTATAATGTATAAAATTAAGCTTTTGATACCAGTAAGCATTCAAATGTCACATGTCAGTTAGTTTGGACTTTTGCAGATGAGTAGCACAAAGATTGACAGCAATCTTAATAAGGGAATATTTAAATAGTCAGAACAATGGAATTAATAATAATTTATTGGCACTTGTATCCTTTCTCACTTGTATCTACATAAAATTAATATCGGCATAGAAAATCAAAATCCGAGTTTTCATTATTAACTTTTATATCACTAAGCCAGCATTTGAAAACCAGCTGATGTCTCTTCTGCTTCACACCTCATCATCAACAATGACATCAATTTAGAACTTCATTTAAAACCCCAGAAGATGAACAAATCTATAGCTTTTCTGCAGAATAATAGATCTACAGAGTAAGACAGAACCAAAGGTACAAAGTAATCAGGAGTACTCAGAAGATAAAAGCTGGAAAAACACAAGTGGTAGGAAGATATTTTTTTGGTAACAACTGCAAAAATATTATTTCCTCAAGAAAATACAAACCCACCTGTCTCATTCTCTTTGCATTTTGCTGCCTAAAATCTGGCTTTGATCTGTATCTCTATTAGCATATGCTTCTGTTCTTTATTAAGAAATACAAGGAAGCAGAATTAATTTCCAGTCCTGGCTGAGCAAAATATACATTAAAATGAATGTGATACTTTGTGCATTGGGTATGCTTTGAGATGATTATTCTCACAGCTTATTGAAGTGACTAAAAGAAATTACTTACTAACATTGCAATAGTAGTTGAATAAATAATTTTGTCTGCTTTTCAGGATGTCAAGTTTAAACAGAATAAATAAATATATTTGGAGTCCACTTTATTCTGCAGCCCCTGTAGAACCTCCTGTTCTCTTTCTCTTTTGCTGTTATTGAAAACCAGGTATAATTTCTGCACAGTTTTCACATAGTGTAGGACATTCATTGTCCCTTCAGTGGTCCTTGGTGCACTATTCTGTTTGCCTAATTCAAGTCATGGATAGCTTTGGGGAAAAGTGGAATGCTATAGTAATCAGAATCTCAGTTACCTCCTGCTAACCTGGATGCATTCCTAAATAGCTCCCACTATGGGCTTCAATCACATCTTGCATACCCAAATCTGATAGCCTAAGCTCTTAACAGGTAGACACATCTGTTCTACTCCACCAAATTCAACTTGTGGTGATTGTGCTTTGAAATATTTGCATAGGTTTTTTTCCAAAAACTATGCACATCTGTTATGGTTCAGTTAAATAAAAAGTGATACTTTTAAATTTTTCAATGAATGTACATGTGTACATATTTTAAAATACCTTTCAAATATTTTAAATTATCTTCACATTTCATGACCTTTGGTTTTGTTTTAGCCACTCAGTGGGTTATCTTTATTTTAAGAAACCAATAAGTATACATAGAAATAATAAATGAGAAATACTCACCTGCTAACAAACACAGAAATCACCCATCATATGAGAAGGTTCATACACTAAACAGAATAGCTAGTATGCTTGAATATTGAGACTGCCAGAAAGAATAATTTTGTAGAAAGTTATACCTAATACAGTGAATAAGCAATTGTCCCACATATTCTAAATTTTTCTGAAATCACAAAAGTGCATGACAGATAAAGAAACATGACTAGATAAACAAACAAGGGATCGACAGGAGTAGAACAGAAACAGTGGAGAATATGAAGAGTGTCTTTGAGGGTTTCCATCACATTCTTCAGTGACAACAGACATTTTTACCCAGAAATATTTTGAGATATATAGCATTTATTGGTTTGGGTTTTTTATTTATAATAACTGGAGAGGACTCAATATTAGATCAGTCACTTGGTAATTCCATACTTCTTCCTATTGAAAGATATCAAACCAGTTTCTGAGAGGAGTGTGAAGAGGCTGTAAAAACTGTGGCCTGTGGGCTTTATCAGGCTGCAGTTTGGAGTTTATTTAAGGGCATGAGTCTCATTCACCAAGACAGCTCTTGCAGGTCAATTAACGCTTTGGAGATCAGATACAATTAAATCCACAAAGCAATTTAGTTGTGTGCTATATCAACCTCACATTTTAGGGGGACAAATAAAGAACTGCAAACCTAAAAACCAATAGATTTGTTGTTGCTCTACTCTGCAGGCACTTAAAACTTCTGTGCCCTTAGAGCTCCAGGAATGAAATGTATATTTGTCCAAGATTTCCTTTGTTTTGACAAGGTTAGGGATCTGGTACTTAAATTCTATTCGACACTGCAAATAAAACTTTTCTTCATTTATCTTGTTAGGAGGGCCTCATCTAAAATAAGTCTAGTAGATTGTGTCTGGCAAAACATAGCATATTTTAGGAAGCACATTCCTTCTAATCCAAAGTTTTGAAGGTTTATCCACAATTATCTCCCAGGCACCTGAAGGACAAAGACAATTTGTCTTGTTGAGACAGCGCATGAAATAAAGATAATAACATATTTATAATATTACTGCAATGTGTGTAGTAAAGCTATAGAGTTATAATATTAGTTAATATTATTAAATAAATGTGTCTCCCTGATTGAAAATAGCAACCAGGGATCAAGAGTACTCTTTATGCCAGGTGCAAGGGCTCTTGCCTGGAAAGAACTACATCAGGTACTTGCTGCAATGCCTTCAGCGGAGGCACCTGGCGTTCGCTCGCTGTTCCAGGGACTGGCCAGGCTGCTCCGAAGGTGCGAGAGGGCTGGCAAAGCTCCAGCAAGGTTTCACCCAACCCACCGAGGGTAGAGGTTCACTGAGGAAGGAGAGATGAAGCGGAGGGGCTTTGCCAGATGGCTTATTCGGCACTGGGGTTGTGCCGGGGAAGCGCTGGCACGGGGGGTTACAGTTACATAAATACCAACGTGAGGGGGCAGGGGAGGGTACACACATCCTATGAGACAGGAGAGCTAGGTTTGAATTTGGTGGGCTTTGTATAGGATTGCGAAATACAGAGCCCTCTGGGGGGGGGGGGGGGGAGACCAGATACCGAGGGGTGGAGAGGGGAGATAGCAGAGACTGGCCATGAGATAAACCGAAACTGGCCAGAGCACACCACAACAGGTACTGGCTTGTGCTTCAATGGATATGTGTACATTATTCTCTGAATAGCATGAAACACCCTATGTTTTTCCATCAGTTGAGCAGTCTCAATGTTACAAATTCCTACTAGTGGATCCTCCTGCTCTTTCTAACTATTGTATGCTAGAAGAAACTACTCCAACAGAGCAGTCTTCAAAGATACCCTTGTGAAAAGTGCACCAAAAGTTTGAGTTTTAATCTCAGCACACTAGTAGCAACTTCTTGTTACACTTCTTACCTTTTAAGTGTCATATACTAGGGATCGCCTGGGAGACAGGCAGACAGAATTACTAATGGACTGAGGAGGCTGTATTATTCTTTATGAAAATAAAGAGCTCTCATATCCACATTCAAAAGCCACAGCTCCAACTGGTGGATATCAGAACAAAGGAGAAAACTTGAAATCTTTTTACATCTAGAGATGTAAAAAGTAGGGAAATAAGGGGGGGAGATAAGATGTGCAAGACTGCTCACACTACACCCATTTCCTAACAACTGTACTCAGCAGGTTTCCTTTTCTCTTAGGCAAATCATAGAACTGTATATCTTATACCTCATTAAGGTAGACCTTAGTAGTAAGGTGCTATGAAAGTTCAGGAATAGAAACAAGATCTTGCAGTCCTGTTGGCAAGAGTAATTTTTTTTTTTTTTTAATGTCAGCATCTATACATTCAATCTCATCTATCTCTAGATTTAAAGAACTATCTCCTTAGTAAATCTCTGTGTTGGAAAAAAAATAATTTTTAACAGGATCAAAGTCTTCTGATGTAGCTGAGGATGCACATCTTTTTCATTCCTCAGTGCCAAATCAATTACATATGGCAGAAAATTCTAAAGGTACTACTTACTTAGCTTGGAAACCAAACTATCTGGAAACCAATCTTCCAGGGACAAAAAGGCAAACAGAGTTTCAGAAATTCATTGTTTTGATTTACAGCAAAATCACAGTGTTGGAAAAACTATTTCTCATAGTTTATGAGAGCTGACTCCTATCAAGGTGAATGGATTTAATTTATAGTGTAATAAAGCAACCACGCTTAGTGGTGTCTCAAATTCTGAGAAGAGATATGAACGAGAACTCCAGATAATTTTTTAACATTTATTTTAAGGTATATATTCCATTGTATATTACATGGAAAAAAATGCCCTTTAAAAAGCAAACCTTTTTATACATTAAATTGCATAAACCAAACATGCTGAAGAAGGAACATTCTAATGAAAAACAAAATTTAAAAAAACTAAGCCTATGAACCAAGCACTTTTCATTCTACATCTAAATTCTGTATATGACCCATGCTCTACTACACATGAAAAAGAAATCTAACAGAAGAATTGTCTCCCAAATTCCCAATCTCACTTCCCCCACAAGACTTTTCACTTAGAAAGGCAGAAAAATACATAATCTCTAACATATACTCTCACACACATATCTGTCATCATGAAAACTAAATATATTCAGTAAAGGTTAAATAACTCCTTTCTCTTTTAAAAAAAAAAATCTTTCCATTTTTTATGGAGAAAGAAACTCTGCTGGAACCAATCCCCAGTGGTATATTAACTCAAGTTTCCCATTGTATTTTAACACTCTAGGTTAGTATCAAAATTGTTGAAATCCCACTGACGTCTCTGCTATAGAGTATGTGATACATGTCTCCAAATGCTTGTGAAGGTTAGAAGAAAGCCCATGACTACACTGTAGGCTCTCCAAAAACCAACAGAAGCCTCTAATTTATCCACTGTCTTTTGCCTACCCTGCCAAAGTCAAAGTTCCACCATGTCTTAAACACCCAAGAAATGTCTACAGCCGTGCACAAAACCTGCATGTCAGCAGCTCTGGAAGCAAAATGCTCTTTTTCCAACTGTGATTGTTTTAACACCTTACTTTTTTATGAAATCTGCTGCAACCTCAAATATGTTGGACAAAAGTAGGTAGCCTACCTCTGCAAAGAATTTTCTACAAGAATTCTGGATGAAAGTGAAAATGTTTAAAGGAAATTTGGCTTCTGATGTGAATGCAATTACATGTCTTAAATCTGTTTTCCAGGCTTAGAATTTTATAGTTCAGTTTAATTCATTGGAATGATGCTGAAATAAAATTGGACTAATAATATGCTGGGGATGTTTGCACCAATGGAAACCCTCAATAGCAGTGATGAGAAACAGGCAATTATTATCTAGCAGCTTGGAAGAGCAAGGAAGGCAGACATATTATTTAGAATAGATGGATAATGCTGGAATTAAACTGGAAAAAAACTTAAATTCAAGCTTAATTTAAGTGAAAATACTATAAGGGCTGTAGCGTACTCTAACAAGGGAAATTAAACTGTCTTGTGAGACTCTCTGGATGAAATTGCTACTGACTTTTTGTGTCCATTGTGGAAGATCAGCTTTTAAAGATGTTCAGTAGCACACTGTGAGAGACTAGAATGTCAACAATTATAGATTCAAACACACCCAGCACCAGAAGTTACAGCTAGGTGTTGCACAAGAAAAGGAAAGAGGCTGATAAGAGGCAAATTCTGTGAGGTGGGATAGTGCTTTTTATCATGCCAAAGTCCTTAAACCAGTGACTCAGTTGTGAAAATTACCATCGGGAAAGCACCAGGACACCTACAGTAGGCCTGAAGGTAATCATCAATTCTGGGGAGCCACAATTGACTCATCTATGCTGACATGAAGGCAGCTGTAACATCTTAGAAGGTGTCATAGCCTATTAAAGACTCCCAAAGTGTCCTGCACTTCACAGCATTACAGCATTCAGTGTGAAGCTCTCCGAGCCAGGGAAGGCACCTTGGCATTGCCACCGAGCCTGAGTGTAATAGTTACACACTGGACTTTGTGTTTTGTGGGCTTCCCCCACCTCGCAAAGATCAAGATTGTGACCATCACTTTGACAAAACTGCTACCATCACCTCAACCACCAGACACAGAAATTGCAACAACCAAGTCTCATTGCTAGACACAGGAGTGGTGGCTATTTACCTTTTTACTCTTATTCTTTCTTTCTTTTGCTTTTTCTTAATACATTTCCTTAAGTGTTATTTTTATGCTTTTATATTACTATATTGTAATAGATAAAAACCCAAGCTGCTGCATACCTGTTTTTCTTTACAACCAAGTTGTTTTAAAATAAACATATATACATTTAGAAAATAAATAAATAAATATGTTTGCAAAATAAACGTATATGTATTAACACTTCTTTGGGGGTTTTGGAGGCTGCTTGGGTGCTGCAAAGTCCGCCGTTATCCAGCGCTTTGGTCAGATAAGCTTTCTTGACTGCCGCTATCGGCTGCCTTATTTTACCTCGCTTATCTCTGTACCTAGCTTGTGCTTTGCAGTGAGAGCAGAAATCCCCGATGGTAATTTGAAGCAGGTAGAAATAAAGAAGAGAGAGAACGGACCCTCCATAGCTTTACCCAGACTTTAATGGTGTTCTTTCTTCAGGATATGTGCTACCAGAGGGACCCCGACAGGGTCGTTACAGAGACTTTTATAGGAAAGGGGAAGGGAGTGGTGATAAGGTGGGTCCAAGGTTCTTAACAAATCACAAATTGACATGGGGTGACAGCTTTCCAATGAGTCTTTGGCAAGGGCGGAACATATTTGCATCAGCCTATGAACTTTACAGAACCATAGAACTTTCTGGCAACTGCTGAATAGTAAAACCATATGATGAATATTAAAATAACAGAGGTGGAACTGAGTCTATGATTGACAGGGTTAGAACAGGGCAGCTAGGGGTTTCCCCCTAGCCCACTGCCATAATGTATTTTTATATAGATATATTTATAAACACCAGTCATTCAGTGTTCTTTCTCTCTAAGCCACCCCAAGGAATCTATTAACAAGAACCTGGTTTCCTCTCACTTTCATGTGCAGGTTGTAACACATTTCTTGAACTGGATTGGAAAATCTGATTATCTTTCTTACACTAGAGTTGGTCTTGAATGGCTTTTGGTAATGAATTACAAATGAGGTTCTAAGTGAAGATAAGCTTTCTCATCTGCAGGTTACTTCTTTAAACTCAGACTTGAAGATTAGTCAGTATTAAGATGGCTTTGACTTTTCAGTACCAGAATACAATTTCCCATTCAGAACCCCTGATGTTTGTCTTCCATCCAGCTGGGAACTAGATAACAAGTGAGCAGAACTGAAAGCATTACCTGGCCACTGCTTATTCAAACACATCTTCAGACTTTAGATCTCCTACACAGCAGGGAAGATCAGCAGAAATTGAAACTGGCTCATTGTGCTGTATCTTTTCTGTCTTTACTGTCTCAGAATCTCAGTAACTATTTGCTAATTTAATTTGTTGTGATTAATACATTGTTCCAGTGTTTCCTGCTGTTATAGTCTGCAGGAGAATTTAGTTATAATGATGGCTAAACTCAACAGCAAATTAGAAAAACAAGAATTATAGCACCATTATGCAGAAATGTCTAGCAAATTATGCAATTGTATCTACCACAATGTAAATCTCAAATATATTAAATCTCTCTTTGTTTCTTTGAAACTGTTAGTGTGAGTGTCAGCCAAAATGTAAAATTCACAAAGGCTTTTTTGTTTGTTTTTTTTTTATCCTATGGGCATTTCAGAAGACTGTTAGCTGAAACTCTAGATCTTTATTAGTTCTGTTGATAAAAAAATTGTACTTGTTCGCACAAACTGGATGCTTATCACAGGTAATAAATAACATCCCAAATATGATTCAAATGTCTTAGAAAATATTGTTAATGAGCATATAACCTGAAGTGATTTATAAATGCATAAAAATATCAGATTAGCAAAAATGAGGACATTTACAAAATTAATGAAAGTAGCAAATGCTCGTCAGACACAGTAAGGCACAAACAGCTCTAACAAGCTTTCACTAAAAATGCATATGAATGCAAAAATAAAGAAAATAAAGGAATGTGCGACTGTAATTTGATAACACTGCAAACATTTTATAGTGTGCTAAATAATTTGCCAAGCAAGTGACGCATGTTGCAAATAGCAAGAGACAAACTTCAAAAGCTTTTCCAGCCCTCTGCGTACAAAGCATCCAAGTCTTTAATCAACTCCCTTCTCCCCACTTTCCCTAATTTCCTTATCCTAAACTATTTCACACTTTAATAATCCCTACAGCTGGAATTCCCCCTGTTTTTTCAACCCCAAGTTCCTTCCACTGCCCTGTTCCCCTTCCAGCTCCACCACTCCTTTCATCTTTTCAAATATTCTTACTATAGGTCTTCAACAGAGTCTGCAATGACATTTCATAGGCTTCAAGAAGCAGGTGTTGCAAAGCTAAACTCTATGAAGTTCTCATACTGCCATCCTCGAAATACACTACATCTCCCACAGCAAGTGAGAGAATGGGTCTGGAGGAAGGTAGAATGGCTGCATTCTTTCAATCAGATCCACTGTGTCAACTTTTTCCTTTTCTTCTTCATGTTTTATCACCATCTGGTGGCAGAACCTCAAAACACTGCTCTGAGACATCATGGATCCTACAGAGCTCCCAGTGCTGTGAATTGGTTGGGAAATCACCAACTGCATGTCATACCTGACTTACTTGTGGTTCTGCTGTTGCTGGCATATATTGCAGATACAGAAACATCACTTTCCAGAAGAACTATCAATATCTAATTCTATACTTTATCTAATCTATCACACTCTAGTGAGGACCAGTTCCGTTCTCAAAAAAAAAGCAGAATTAAAGGAATACAACCATATATTAAACACCACAACCTTTGCTAGGCTCTTCCAAGTTTTCCAGATTTACAGTGTACGCTTAATCCCCAGCTGGACATGACATGACTATCGTCTCTTCTTGCAACTGAATATTTTTCAATTACTAGCAGTATGAAAAGAGGTGTGTGCAGAGAGGCAAAAATAAGAAAAACAAAAGAAGGTGTGTTATCTGAAGGATGGGACACTTGTGATAGAAATAAAATATATACTATTGAAAGGAGGTACGTGAAGAAGAGATAAATTGTAAGATTAAGTGAGGATAGTTCAATCTTGTTTTTATGGTTTGTACCAGACACATGTGTGAGAGTAGCTACTCAAATAACATATTTCCACAAAATAATTTGTGTTTCAGCTTTGTGGGGCTTTGACTTCAATCACATTCCAGGTGGCTTTCCAGCATGGGGATCAAGGTATGTTATTAATTTCAGGTCACTTCCATGGTGGTATTTAGACACTGGTTTTGTGCTTGCATTGGCTAGAAAATAGCAAGTGCAGCAGATATCTGGATAGTTGAAATTTAAATCTGTGATACTATTTCTTCACAAATCTAAGCATTCAACATTTTTGAAAAAAAAAACCCAGCAGATTTTATTAATTTCTTCACTAAATTACATATTAATACTATCTTCAAGGACTCATTATGGACTCTTGTCTGCACTCAAAATAGAAATAAACATTTTTTCTTATAGAAATATCACACTTGCACCGTCTCCTGCAGAGACAATTATAAGCTACCATAATGATTTATTGTAATAATTGTAATTTCTAATTTAGATTAGAATTATTATGTTTTTTCAAATATAACAATGATAAAGATAATTCAAAGTTCTGCACAGACAAAGATTCTGTTGCCTGATTTAATGAAGATCAGTCATTTTTTATTTTTTATTTATTAAGATCAGTCATTAGGAGCAAGTCTTAGAGATATGGGGCTTTGGGCTTTATCTGTGTCAGTGTATTTGCCTTTTAAATAACTTTAACTCTCTGGAAATAACTAGGGCTTGGAAACAACTATAAAAACCATAACAGTCTCATTTCAAGAATCTTTACTTAAATCCATATACATAGTGTGCTAGACACTGTAATATAGCCTGTCTATAGACCCTGTCTATAAAGATTTATCTCACATCAAGCTTCTGTTCTCCCTTGAAAACTTGATAAATTGAGTAAGTAGAGAGAAAACAAAATAAAGAAAACTGAATCTTATAGGGTAGCAACTGTACAGTTAACAATTTGAATAAAGAATAATATTTATCAGGAATATATAGTATGTATTTGGAAAGAAAATATACATGACTCAACATGAAAATAACTCCTCATATGCTAGTTTATATGGTGAATTAAAATTGAAACATGTAAGGTCTTAATTAGAGAAGAGACTTATTAAAATCAACATCCTCTGTTTTTTCCTGATGGTTGTTGGATTATCAGGAGTTTTTTTCCAAAGAGGACATTATGTAATTATTGTACATGACTGTTCATTGTCCCTTTGAGATTTTCTGGATATGAATAACTTATTTTTTAAAATTTCACATCGTTGACACATTACTTCTGAGGAATTACATCAATTTCTCACTCATTTTGAATTGTCATGTTCTTTTTTAAATTACAAAAAATCAGCTTTTATACTACATTATTATTTATCTATTTTTATGTTTCAACCAGAGGAAGATAAGTACATTTCCTGAAGTAAGAAAAGAAGTCTTATTATTTATTATAGTCTCATTTATTATTATTTATAGACAAATCTAGTGCTTTCTGAAGACCTCTTACAGACAACATAAGGATAGGAAAATAAAACAGTATGAAAGTGTCCTGGGGTGATTTTATGCTCTGTATTTCTCTATCATCTGCTTATGCCCAGGATTTGGTCCTGTAACCTTGAACTGGCACAGAGAAGGAGTCAGGGAAAGTATTGGCATGCTTTGTTTTCATCTCTTTGAGATAAAGCACAAGGGTTTTTTGGTTTTTTTTTCTTCCTCCAGTAGTCTGTCTGGCTGTGAGTTAGGATGGAGGGGTTTTTTTTCCCTTCTTGCTGGGAATGCAGTTTTTTTGGGGGGGTTTTCCCTCTTTTTGGACTTTTTGGCTTGTTTTTTCCCATCTGGAAAATCAGACCATCTCTGGGGGAGACAGTCGGCAGGACCCTTGCCAGGAGCTGCCGGAGCCCCTGGCCCAGCCGGGCCGAACCTTCAGGAGGAGCTGAACCAGAGAAAGGAGAGACACTAAAATCCACCATCTTTCTCCACAGCAGAGAAGGTTTACTGTCTGATATTATTCATTCCTTTGTTTTTTCCCTTGTGCCTGTATGCACCTTGCTTATTAAATAAAACAGTTTTTTTCACTTTCCTCCAGGAAGATTTTCTTTTCAAACCTTGGCTGGGGGGAGGGGCTGAAATGCTGCCTTTTAGAGGAGACACCCTTTCGGAGTCTCCTCCCAAATTTGTCTCAAACCCGGACAGAAAGACCCAAGAAGACCACATAAGTTTATGTAGTTTTGGAAAGCAAAGGCTTTAAAGCAGAGAAGAGTAAGATCTCAGTCTATAAATACTTTCTTCAATATAAATGAATGAAAGGAATTAACTTATATAGATGTAAAGAATAATTCTCCCCACTGAAGGAATCACTGGATAAAATTCTATGGCCTGGATTACTCATGAGGTCAGAGTAAAAGTTTATCATAATGCTTTTCTACTCTTAAGCCTGTAAAATAGACTACCTAAGGATGAAAATTCAAAGGGACAATTATACCTAAGGAGAAAACACTTAAACTGACATTTAAAAAAAAGTTCTTAGAAGTCTGGATATCCATGTCTTTTACAATCCCTCTCCTCCCTCCTTACTAATATTCAAGTTGAAAGTAATTGCATGTCACACCTTTAACAACTTAGAATTACAAACCATCAAAAAAAGGTTAGATTTAGACGTTAGTGGGTATGTTGTATGAGTAACACTGCAGAATGCAAAGGTCAGACTAGATGACCCAAAGGACTGTTTTCTCTGCTTCTAATACCTGTTATGCATTGACTTGGCATTCTTCCAAAGACACTTCAACAATTCCTAGTTCTTTGCTTCTGTACATGTAACCCAAAGGGAAGGCAGTGATGTGACAGTCCAATCTATAGAAAGAAGAAAATTCAGAAATATTTTACATGTGGAAAGTGACAATACATATTTAAGTTATAAATCAGGAGACAGATTTACAAAAGTATTTTATCTGCCAAAAATGCAAATATGTGCTTGCTGAGATTAATAGAAATAGGTAACTGGATACTATTGAAAATCTGCATCTTAATGTCTATAAATACTCCTGTTAATTCACTACTTAGAATTTGGATTTTTCCCTGTATAAAGAACTGATCCTCTCTGGAGGGTTTTCAGGTAAAATAAAGTGAAATTCAAATGGATGAGTGTGTGCATGGGCATGCAACACTTGATTTGAGGAAAGAGCAATATAGTGGGATTATATAAATAATAGCTGTGCTTGAGGTATTATTTTCAGTTCATGGATGTAATAGTAACAGTTAAGCAAGGAAATAAAATGTTGCTCTTAGGTACATATCACTCTTCATAACAGCCACAGAAACACAGTCTAACTGATCTTAGCAGTTTGCTGAAAGAGAGAAGTGAATTGAAGAGCTATGGAAAAGACCTCCAACACTCAACATAGTTGTGCAATGTAACACACAAATATCCTTCCTTCATGCTGAGAAATACCAGTGTAGTGTAAAATACAACTGGCCAGGCTGCAGTGGTTGCACACTTTTGTCATGTGGTTGTCTCAGTCTTATAATCTCACCTGAAGTACAAGGCAGTCATCTTTTTACCTTTGGTTCAGCACTTCATATGCAAAGCAGAGGAAATGGAGACATCTCCACATTCTTTCACATTCAGCAGGATAATCTCATGTTTCTAAAGGTGCTTTTAAAAGGCTTGTTTTCAGGGTTCCTAAAAAACATTCTCTACAATTCCTACTTTCTTCTCAGCTTGATGGTCTGCATTTGCCCTTTTCCCACACTGCCTGCACCAACAGTTTCTACCCTTTCCTCTCAACAAAATAGCTTAATAGGTGATCTTTTACCTGAGGAACTTGCATGTTCTTCCCTTTGGGTAACCTGCAGTGCAGCAGGACACACTGCAGCCTGCACTTTTTCTGCTAGGACAGATTTTTTACTGTAATTCATTCCCTTTCTTCATGTAACTCTATCCATACCAGGGAATAAAAGCATCTAGAAAGCATCTAGTCTGATATTTTGCTTTTGCCTGGCTGCTTTTAATGTCTGTCTGATTTTGTATTGCATGTTGATAACGTTCTTTAAGATTAGTAGGTGCTTTGCATAGTGGGATATAATACTTTACTATGTAAACTCAGTCTACTTTGAGACATTAAAACTGTTCAATTTTTGCAAAACATATTATTTTGTGTGGCAGTGACTCAGCCAGATGTCTCCATGAGAACTAGAGAAATAACTTGGGCTGATTTTTCTTCCCAAGACAGTGAATCTGAGGAAGATGGAGAAAGCATGCTTAGGGGAAATTCCCTAATGGCCACGCTTTAACCCTGTCAATCAAAGGCTCTGTTCCACCTCTGTTATTTTAATATTCATCACTTTGTTTTACTATTCAACAATTACTAGAAACTTCTACCTTTCTGTAACATTAATTGGTTAATCCATATATGTTCCGCCTTTGCCCAGAACTCATTGGAGAACTGTCATCCCACATCAATTTGATGAGACCCCTGGACCCTTCCCCTCTGACCACCCCTTTACTTTCCCCTTAAAACCCCATGTAACCACCCCCTCCACATCCTTCTAATAGCTCGCATCCTTACGAGAGAAAATAAACCTGGGTGCTGCTGTTAGGGAGTCCATTCTTGCTTCTTTGTTCCTGCCTGCTTTATTACCAATGACCGCTCTGCTCTCCACTGCGGAGTCAATATCTAGATAAATAGATAGACAAAGAGATATCGCTCTTCTGCGGCCATCTATCTGACTGAGGCACTGGATAATTGCCCCGCAGAACCCCGGGCAGTCCTGTGGCCCCCAAAATGTGTTAATTTGGGGATTTTAGCTGGGAACAAAATTGCTATAATTTGACCAACAGATGTTAAGTCCACTTACAGATCAGTAACTAGGTTTCTTTCAAATAAATTCTCTGAAATGTCTCACCTTGTACATGTTCCAAGAGCTTTCTTAAAAAATACTAACTCCAGACACAAATCATAAGTTAATTCAGAATTTTGTTTAAAACATATCTGGAAATTTTATCAACCTTTACAAAATAATAACATTGTAGGGAGCTGTTGGGGAAGCTGGAATAGGGAAAACGTATAAATATGATTACCTAGCAAAACCTGTAGGTGAGATTGAAATGAAGGCAAGCTTTGAGTTACCCAACCTCAGTTACTGAACAACTTTAGAACAATAGCATAGCCGGCTGGAGGTAATCCCACTTGATGGAACAATGCCTTCAGCTTGCAAGCAGGTCCAAGGGTCAGAGAAGACCCCGCAAACTTATCAGAGGGTCCAAAAAGCAACTTTTGGAGTTTAAAGTGTAACGCCATAGGCTAATGTAATGATTCTTATAGGCTGTAGGCAAATGTTATAAGATTTGTAGCTTATTCTAGATTGGTCAATGGAAATCAGAATATTCAACACAGAAGATGATTTATTGTATTGTAAACGCTCATTCTAGTCACTCTAAACTGCTCTCTTGATTCTGCACTGCTCTTTCTGCACTGCTTTTTCTACTCTGCTCTCTTCCTTCTCTGCTCTGGCCTGCTTGGAGCTGTGCCTTGCAGCCCCAAGTAAGCCTCTCTCTCCCCACGCCTTCTGCAATAAACCTCATGTTTTAAAACTTCAACATAGAGATCTCAGTTTGTCCCGAACGACCGTCCAGCGGACACAGAAACTCCTACAGGGAGCTTGTTCAGAGAGCGGGAAAATTGCTCCACTACTCCCTTGAGACCTGGGAAAAATATCTTATAGCCACATTTCTCATTTCCATGGGTAGGCTGTCCCTAGGTTATAGAGTTCACGTTTGCAAAAAGACTGGCCATCCCCTTACCCCTCTTGACTGAGACTGTGCCAAAAAACACGTAAAGATTGCTCATATCATGGTGATGGATAGAAACAAGAGGAAGACAAAATGTGTTTCTGCAGTGTAATGTTTAGCCTAGTGGTCAGTGGTGGAAAAATAAAAACTAAGGTCTCAAAGTACATTTCCTATGTAAAAAAACATCTCTGCTAGGAGCAAGTATCAGAATAAAGGCATCTCTGCTTCAGCATAAATAAGATCTTAGCTTATAGAGCCCTCACTGTCCCTTCTTTATTTTCCACATCAACTTTTTTTTCCCAAAGTGCAAAGGTGACATTTTACTTTGTTATCTTTCTTCACAGGTCTTGAGCTGAAAGCAAGTAAGCTGATTGTGAGGATCAGACTTTGACACACATACTAAAAATCAAAATTATCATAAATCAGAATAAGTGTTTCCTTTGTCCCAATACCTGCAAATATCCAGTGTAAGTTAAATTGCAGAGAATTACTGGTCACTGCACCTGAACTTTATTTCACCTAAGTGGAAGCTTTCGGCTTTCATTTTAAAATCTTCCCTTGTGATTTAGTGAACATAGATGACTTCTACACCTGCTGTGGAGGGCTCTTCCCCATCACTGAAGAGGGAAACACCACCTGGTTTTCAGACCAAGTGAGAACACTCTCTGTAGAGACATCTTTTATCATTGTCTTTCTGCCACAACATTTTTTTTCCTGTATTATTTAAGTTCTGACTGTATCAGGTCATCAGCTGTGCAGTCATTTGTCAGAAAGCTGGCTTAAGCTAATCAAATACAAAAGATTACAGCCTCAATGTTACAGAATATCAGTGCAGGAAATCTGCTCACTGCCACCTGTTCTCCTACAGCCACGTAGCTCTGTAATACACTATTGTCATTGCTGGTAGCAAGCCATAAACTTTGTGCTTGAATTTGCACTCCCTCAGGATGGAAGTTTGCCAGGCTTACTCTGTCCAAGCTTTCCTGACCTGCCTGCAGGTTTTGTTTTACTCTGTGTCCTGGTTTCAGTGGAGGTAGAGCTAATTTTCTTCTTAGCATCAGATACAATGCTGTGCTTTGGATTCAGTATGAGGATAATGTTGATAATACACTGATGTTTCAGTTGTTAAGTAATGCTTACTCAAAGTCAAGGACTTTCCAGCCTCCCATGCCCTGTCAGCTGAGGAGCTGCACAAGAGTCTAGGAGGGAACGTGGCCAGGACAGCTGACCCAAACTGGCTAAAGGGGTATTCCATACCACAGATTATGTCCACTATATAAACTGGGGAGAATTGGGTAGGAAGTGCTGATCACTGCTTCAGGACAGGTCAACATTCATCAGTGGATGGTGAGCAATTGTATTGTGCATCACTTGCTCTTGAAATTTATTTCCCTTTCTCCCTCTTCATTATTACTATTATCCTATTCTACTTTATTTAAAGTATTAATTAAAATTTATTTCAATTATTAAACTATTCTCATTTCAACCCATGGGTTTTATGTGAAGTAGGGGATAAGGAGCAGCTGCAAGGTATTTAGTTGTCACCTGGGGTTACATCAAGACACTTGCTTTAGCAGTTACAGCAGTATTAATTCTCTAGTCTCTTTTGTTAATTTGTTTCTTGTGGCAGTGGATCAGCCAGCTGCCTCCATGAGAAATGGAGAAATAGCTTGAACAGATTTTCCTTCCCAGGATAGTGAGGCTGAAGAAGATGGAGACAGCATGCTGGAGGGAAATTCCCTATCTGCCACGTTTTAACACTGTCAATCATAGATTTGGTTCCACCTCTGTTATTTTAATATTCACCATACTGTTTTACTATTCAAGAGTTGCTAGAAACTTATGCTGTTCTGTAAAGTTCATAGGTTAATGCAAATATGTCCCGCCCTTGCCCAGAACTCATTGGAAAACTGTCATCCCATGTCAATTTGTGATTTGATAAGGACCCTGGACCTCACCTTATCACCACCCCCTTCCCTTTCCCTATAAAATACTGTGTAACTACCCCATCAGGGTCTCTCTGATAGCCTGTACCCTGAAGAAGAACATTAAAAGTCTGGGTAATGCTGTCAAAAGCCCGTTCTCTCTTCTTTGCTCCTACCTGCTTTGTTAACATCAGGTTCTCTGTTCTCACTGCGGAGGCAAAACCTTGGTACAGAGATAAGCAAAAGAAGATAAGGCTGCTGCACCCCAGCAGCAGCCAGACGCTTATCTCACCAGGCGCTGGATAAAGCTTGCACTGTAGAACCTGGGCAGCTCTGCAAGAACCCCCCTAAAGCGTTAATTTCTTTTTTGGTTAATTTTGTATGATATCACCATAGCTTTACAAACCTAGCATAATAATGTAACAAGAAAATACAAGCCTGCCATGTAGAGGTCTTAAGAGGCAAAGACAGAGAATGTGGTGTGGAGGAGAATAAGCATGGGAAGAAAAAAGAAGGGGCAGAGACTGGCTCTGGAGGCTGCACAGCTGTAAACAACTCCTCAGTAGTCCATTAAAGAAATATAGACCTAGAGATGGCCAAAATTGAGTTTAGTGGTAGCTAAGAATACAAAGAAACACCATCTAAGATACCTAAAAAGTACCAAATATAGTAAAATGTCATTAGCATGGATCTGTAGACCGACAAAGAACCAAGATGTACAAGCATGTTAACTAAAATAGAAAAAGTTACAAGGAATCCTTGCGTGAAGAAGAAACCATCATCATGGATGTTACACCCCTCAGTGATGGACTTCAGGCGCTAACAATTGATTGTTCACTTTCTCACCAGAATAAAACCACTGACATTAGGACCAGAGGAGCAGCGGAAAAGTGAGTATGACATCAGGAACAGGGTAGAAACTAAGTGCATGTATAACCATTTTAACTATCTTATCATCCCTGCTTTTATTGTAATAGCTACATTTGTACTAACTATAATTCAGTTCTTTAATTTCAGTTATCTAAGGCCTTTTTAGCTTTTTTATATATCTATGCATATGCATACCTCAGGTGCCTTTTCTCTTTGCCCATGAGTTGTGGTTTTTGTAGAAGGGAGGGGGCCATAAAGATGGCTCCTGTGAGAAGCTTCTGGAATTCTTCACCATTTCCAGCAGAGCCAATCTCTGATGGCTCTGAAGATGATAGACATGTCACTGGCCATATTTGGGCCAGTGAGAAAGGTTGGTTACGCCTCTGTGATGACATATTTAAGGAAAAATCAAAACAAAATGTGCACGCAGCTGCTTTTAGTTAAAGAAGGCGGAGGATGTGAGAACATGTGAGGGAAAACGACATGGACACACCAAGGTCAGTGGAGAAGGAGGGAGAGGAGGTGCCCCAGGCTCTGGAGCTGAGATTCCTCTGCAGGCTGTGGTGAGCCCATGGTGAAGTGGGGTGTCCCCCCTGCAGTCCATGGGGTCCATGAGGGATGCAGAGCCACCCGCAGTCCGTGGGTGAGGTGTCAACATTAGAGCGGGGAGATGTTGGAAGCCGCAGCAGCCATGGATGCCAGAAGAAGCCACAGGAGCCGTAAATGCCAGGAGAAGCCGTAGGAGGTGCAGCCCAGTGAGAGACAGAGACTGAAATAAAAGTCCCGCAGTTTATGGAGGAGGTGACCACGCTAGAGCGGGTGGATGTCGGAAGAAACTGCAGTCCAGGTGGGAGACCCGGTTGGAGAGAGAGGGGCCTCCTGCTTCCATGCTGGAGCAGTTTGTCCTTGGAGGCCTGCATTCTGTAGACAAGAAAACACCACGCCACAGAGGTTCACTGGCTTTCGTGGGAGGGACCCCACGGCAAAAGCAGAAGAAAAACACTCCTCTCCCTAAGCAGGGAAAGAAGATCTTAGAAACGGACTGACCTGAACCCCCACACCCTGCCCCCCTTGCACTGTTGGTAGGAGGGAGGGAGGGGTGGGGAGTGAAAAGAAGGGTGTCTTTTAAAGGTTTAGTTTATTTCTCATATCCTCCTTCTAACTCAGGTAGTAATAAATTTTCACTTTTGCAACTTTAAGCTGAGCCTGGTTTGTCCTTGGAGTATTTTCTCCCAGTTCCTTATCTCAACTCATAGACCTCTGAGTTAATTCCCTCGGGTTTTTTTCCCCTCTCCTTCCCTCCTCTGCCCAGCTGTGGCAGGGGAGGGAACGAGTGAGCGGCTGCCGTGGGTGCCTGGCATTTAGCCAGGATCAAAACCACGACACCATGAAAAGAGATTTTGAGCATAATATCATGGTTTCTGAGAGTATGGTTCTCACTGGGAGCACTGCTATGGGTTACACTAGTTTACTGGAAGGAAAGCCGAGTAAAACCAAGAAAACCAAACAAAACAAAAATCAAAATTATTTCTACTGTAAAACCAGAAAGTATAAATAAGTATTAAAATTCAGGTACAACAGTCCAACACTGCTGAATTTGCTCAGTAAATATTTTATTTCCTACACTTTATATAAATCCTTTCATTCTCTTTTCAGTGGATATTTAAGTTTAAAAATTCTTCAGTAAAACAATGCCACCTAACAAGTTTAGTTTATTTTGCTGCATCAGAATATCCCTACCTGAATGGCAGTCCCATAAAATTGTGGGTTTGATACAAAACCAAGAGGGACTGAGGTTCTGAGAATTCTTCTGGAAATGTCAATGGCTATATAGTTGGAAACACTTTATTCTGGGCCTAATGTTCTAGAAAGGAAATCCGC